>RJWM01009195.1:35402-69006 GCA_004363535.1 Dasyprocta punctata
AAAAAAAAAAAAAAAAAAAAAAAAAAAAAAAAAAAAAAAAAAAAAAAAAAAAAAAAAAAAAAAAAAAAAAAAAAAAAAAAAAAAAAAAAAAAATAGAACATGTTGATAGATGAATACTGGACATAACGTAGTAATATATAACATTTCACAGGTTTAAGTGTAATATTTTAACAATATAATTGTTGCGCTCTCTCTCGTCACAAAGGAAATAGCAGCATTTTGAGGCTCTTTGACTTCCCACTGTACCAAATAACCCAAAGTGGGCCGCCAGTCTGGGTCCCCACGTCTAAGTGCACAACCCCATGTCCCGTTTCCTGCCCGGTGTCCCGAATGTGACCCCAATGGCTGTGCTCCCTCTCACTGCAGGTCTGCTTCGAGGGACAGTGCAGGAACGCGTCCTTCTTTGAAACTGCAGCCTGCGAGAAGAAGTGCAGCGGCCATGGGGTGTGTGTTCCCGGGAGGGCCGGGGTCCTGCACGGGCCAGAACCTGAGGGAGCTGGGAGCTCTCTGGGGTGCTGACCCCTCTACCCTACCCTCGCTGCAGGTCTGCAACAACAACCAGAACTGCCACTGCCTCCCAGGCTGGGCCCCGCCCTTCTGCAATACACCGGGCCCCGGGGGCAGCATAGACAGTGGGCCCCTGCCCCCCAACAGTGAGTGCCTGGCTGCTCGCAGCTGCTACCTACCTTTGTGAGAAGGGCAGACACCACGGGGACAGGTGTCCTTTTGTAGCCTGAGAGATCAAGGAAAATTGTAGGGCGCTGACCGTTCACATCTGTTTTGAGGGGTGACGCGATAACTAATCAAGGGTCCTTTTCTGGGCACTTGAAAATAATCCTGAGCAAAGACTAAAACGAGGAAACAGGCACAGGAAAGCTTTTAGTGGGAATCTCACGAATTCTAGCCTGTGGTTTCCAAACTTTCTCTTTTAATAGTAGCAAAGTACTTTGGGAAAAAAAAATCTATCAAGGAACAAATCCTAATGTGTAGAACGGATAACAGTATGTCTCAGTGCAAATATATTCATACATTTAAATTTATAATTTGTGAGAACGTTGAGGCAGTTTTGATGAAACCAAATGTGAAACTGTGGATCAAGGGTGAGGGTTCTCGTCTTAAATCAGTCTAAGTCTCTCAGTGTTCTGTGTTCATTGCTTTGCGTCCAGGAAAATCATGGCTCAGGCTGAAAACTACTGGTAAATGATAATAGAGCCTAAATTGCCTGCCTCGAAACAGATCTCAATTAAATAGAAGTGGCTATAGGGCCTTTATGTTATAACCTCTGCACACAGCCCCTTAGAGGTATCCTGGTAGTATATAATTTGTGGTTTTTATACTTTTAAAGATAAAATAAGTAAAACCAATTAAATTCAAATCAGATGTCTGAAGAAGAATCAGGAGTGCCTTGTTTTGCTGTAGCCTGAATAGCCTCTAAATCTGTCCCTTGGGTTCTTCTGGAAGGTGTTGGTCCCGTGATTGCTGGCGTGTTCAGCGCCCTCTTCTTGCTGGCCGTCCTTATGCTGATCTACTACTGCAGGCAGAACAGAAAGCTGAACCAGCTCAAACCCTCTGTCCTCCCTTCCAAGTTGATGCAGCAGTTCAGGTATGAAGTTGTGCCATGAAGGACTCAAAGGACTCGAGCCCCCTTCTGTATCATAAAGCTGCCCGCAAGCAGTACCTAGTGAGAGAGTTCGGGATGACGAATGTGAGATAAATACATGCTGCTTTCTCTCCCCTTCTGTGTGCTGTGCTCTGTGACCATGGCAGACATTATTAAATGATCTCACTGTAAGTGGTCTTCCATGTCAGGCATTACTAAGTGATCTCACTGCCGGTCATCACTGCAGAGTGTGTTCATCACTTTCAAATTCTTGACAGAATCTTCCAACTAATTGAAGTTGAAATATAAAATTTGCCATTCTTTATCTAATCAGTTTGCCCTTCTTTTTTTTTTTTTTTTTGCGGCACCGGGGATTGAACCCACAGCCTCGCGCCTGCCAGGGCAGACGCTTAAGGCACTGAGCCAAACTCCCAGCCCTGGTTTTTTGAGGCAGGGTCGCACTATGTAGCTCAGGCCGGCTTTGCGCTCGCATTGTAGCCCAAGCCAGCCTCGAACTCAAAGCGCTCCGCCTACCTCAGCCTCCGGAGTGCTGGGATTAAAGGCGTGCGCCACCACGCCCAGCTTGCCCTTCATTTTTAAAACTGATTAATTTATTAGTTAAGGCTTTTGAAACAGAGTGTTACTATGTAGTTCAGGCTGAACTCATTATGTGGCACTGACTGGACTCCAACTCAGGGAGAACCTCTTGCCTCTGCCTCCACATGCTGAGATTATAGGCGTACACCACCACACCCGGCATCCCCCAATTAATTTAAAGAGCAGGTAGCTAGGCAATAGAGAGGGGACAACTAGCCCAAGTCAGAGACAGGGGTGGCTAGATAATCAACCCAGTAAGAAAATCAATTTTTTTTCCTATGTGATTGATTTCTTTGGTTATTGAAGGTGTATATTTTCTGAGTCTTCTATTAAATTATGCTTGTTCTGGAAAGGATTTAAATGCCACATCTCTTTGGATTCATGCCTGAGGGTGGTTGGTTGATGGCTGGTGATGTCCTTTGTCTGCTGAGGGGCCAGAGTTCTTCCTCAGGCAAAGAGGAGGTGCTGAGAAAGCTCTGCAGGGTGCCAGGTTAACCCTTTCCTTGCGGGTTCTCCATCGGCCACATGCAATGTCCTCGCCGAGCAAGATGGGGTGGGAGAGGGCCAATCCCTCTTCCTCCGGAGTGGGCCTGGGAAAAGCAGCCAGAAAGCCCCCGTCACTGTCCCTTGCTGACCCCGCCCCACCTCCTCTCTTCTGTGTCTCCAGCTGTCCCTTCAGGGTGTCTCCAAGTGGTGGAACTGGCCACGCCAACCCAACTTTCAAGTTGCAGACACCGCAGGGCAAGCGAAAGGTAAGGGCTTTGCACCTGTGAGCTTTGTTACTTCTTTATCCCTCAGGCCTCTCCTGAATTTTCCTAAGAGCCATGGGATTGGTAATAAAAGCCATTATTGGCTTGAAAGATACACTTATTGAGTGTGTTGTGCCCTGATTACCTTAAAGGTTGCACCTGAGCCCGGAGAGCCCAGGGCGTTTAACAGGTCCACCTGTCAGTCATACCCTGGGTCAGCTTGATGAGATTCCGGGGGACACCTGAGTTTTAAGCACATCGCTATTTCCTTGTCTCAGGAGTTCCTTGTTTTGCGCACACAGGTGACCAGCACTCCTGAACCCCCAAGGAAACCTTCCCAGCCTCCGCCCCGGCCCCCTCCAGACTTCCTGCAAGGCGGGGCTTTACCTGCGCCACTGTTAGCCCTTCTAAGCAGGACTGACAGCAGCTCCCCGGGTTCCGCGTCTCAAGTAGAGAGAAAGGAATCCTCCAGGAAGCCCCCCCCAAGCCGGCCTGTGCCCCCGGCACCAAACTACGTCCTCTCCCAGGTAAGTGGATTTTCTGCACCTGCTATGGATCATGTCTGAGGCCGGGAAGAAGGAATGGTCAGCACTGACTGCCTTTTCTGCATTCTGGGGAACCCAGGGAACTTGTTGGAAGTTAGAACTGTGAGTGTGGGGAGATACACTCTCCAGCCATCCCCTAATCCAGAGGGCATTTCCTTCCTGACCGGCTGACCTTAGAACAACAAACTATTCACCTTCTACCCAAAATTCATTCTTTGCAGTTCCCTGTGCTCTCCTATCGTCTGAGTCTTCGCAAATGCTGTTCCGCCAGGTGTACTTCTTCTGTGCACTTCTTCTGCCCATTGGCTGGCCGGCTTCTGTTCGCCCCCAGACGCGCTCTTAGGTGCCTCTCTTCCTAGGGCTTTTTCTGACCCCTGCAGCCTGAGCTTGACACCCCAGTATTGCCGTCATCATGGTACCTACCTGAAATGCTCTTGCCAGTGTCTTCCACTAATTGGAAGACCTTACCAAGGGATGTACCCAGAGGCCTTGCTCACTGGGGAGCAGATCAAGGAGCGGGGCCTGTGTGAAGTGAGAGGGGGGTCTGGGTGCCTCCACCCCTGATGCTTGGGGAAGCAGAGCCACCACCCCGGGGCCCATTCACTTGGCATGTTCTGCCCCGGTGCTGACACAGGTGCTTTGGGGTGGTGGCCAGGCACGATGCCCTCCGAAACTGGCCTGTGTGTTTTGGGTGACTCCTCAGGTGAGGCCACTTTTCCTGCGCATGGTCCAGAGGGCCCCATAGGGCTGCTCCGGTTCTGAGGACAGTGGGGTCAGCTGCAGCCTTTGCAAAGCCTTGGCATGTCGGGCCGTGGGGCAGTTCGACAGAGCTAAGGGCATCAAGTCTGGCTCTGTGCTGTGAAACTGGTACTCTTGCATTCCTGTGTGTGTGGCAGGGGTGTGATGGGGAAACCCACGCAGGAAGGGAGCAGAAAGCCTCAGAGGGAAAGAGAAGGAGGGCGGGCAGGGAGGAAGGAAAAGGAGGGAGGAGGAGGAGGAGATGGTGTGACAAAACGCTGCTGTGGCAAAATGTGGCTTAAACGGCAGTTGGAAGTTTTTCCTCAGAGTTCCGGAGGGCCAAGATCAAGGTCCTGGCAGGGTCGGCCTCCTCGGAGGCCTCTGTCCTTGGCTCACGCGCTGCCGCCCTCTCACCGTGTCCTCACGCGGCCTGCCTTCTGTCCTGTGCATCTCTGTGTGGCGTTCGTGTGCCCGAATGCAGTCCTGTCAGGAGGCCAGGCTGGGCTCGGGCCCAGCCCCGTGGCCTCGTTTGAGCTCAGGCCTTGTCTCAGCGTCTGGCCACCTGCCGAGGTCCTGGGAGGGGGTGTGCACAGTTCAGCCCAAAATGGAGAGAGGAAGCAGGAGGGGGAGGAGCACAGATGTAGAGAGAAACAAGCGGGGAAGGAAGAGCAGAGGTGCTGGAGGAAGAGGGAGCAGAGCCTTCGGACCATTTTTCCTGAAAACCCACCCCAGTACCTGCTGGAGGAATGGGAGGGCTGGGCCGCACTCTGCCTTCCCAGGGTGCTGAGCGCTAGGTTGGGGACCTCAGGGGCAGCAGGAGTCAAGAGGGGCGGGAAAATG
Organism: Dasyprocta punctata; assembly: GCA_004363535.1. Classification (NCBI taxonomy): domain Eukaryota; kingdom Metazoa; phylum Chordata; class Mammalia; order Rodentia; family Dasyproctidae; genus Dasyprocta; species Dasyprocta punctata. The sequence continues at coordinate 40,472 of RJWM01009195.1, forward strand.
ACTGAGGTTCTGTGTGCTGTCCCTTTCCCTGGATGCTAGCAGGAAGCCACTAGCCGGTGACAAGTACTTCCACATACAGATCCCAAGCACAGCTGCTCCTGGCCCTGGGGCACAGGCAGGGGTCTCTCCAAGGACGGACAGTGGAGGCCGCTGCTATGAGAGGAGGTTGAGGCCAAGATGGGCCCAGCCACCTTCTCCCCAAGAGGGAGCCCCGAGTTACTCCTACCCCCACCTCTGACCAAAGGTGTTGAGTCTCACAGGGTAGAAGGGCTCATCCAAGATGACACAGTCCGTGGGTAGGGCAGCCCGCCCTTGACCCCAGGTCTTACCCTGCCCGGGGGCACCACTGTCTCTGTCTCCCAGCTGCACCCCTGGGAGCAGGGTGGCATTGAGTGCCCTGGAGAGGGAGGAGGGGCTGGCTGTGCTCGGCCCACATGGCCTCGGTCAGGATTCGGTCTGCATTCCATGAGAAGGGCACAGAGGTGGGCACAGCAATGTGAGGGGATTTGACAGTGACAAGAATCACTTCTTTGGGCTCCCTTGAGGCAGGAGGAAGGTGTCATGGCTGGGAGGCACCTTTGGATGCTTCTAGAGCTGTAGGTTTTCAAACTTGTGACCTGGGTGGGATAATATATAAGCATTCACTCGTCGATAAGTAGTCTCCTATATTTACATATTGGTCACCTTTATGTGTGTATTACACTTCAGTTCAAGGAACAGTTTTAGAAAATGAAAGTGTCACTCTGATGGTGAATGGGCATACTGGCTCAAAGACATAAGCATTGTCCTGAAGAAAGACGGCCATAGCTCAGAGACCAAGGGTGGGCAGGGGCGACAGAGAGAAGCAGACGAGAAATGCATAAAGAAAAATAGACATTGCAGTGGGGTTGGCAGGGGATGACATCCCAGGGTGTGGCTTCTGCAACCCAATGGGTAGAGATACCACCCTCGAGGAAGGGGACTGTGGACCAGAGTGGGTCAGGGACTGTTTTTGCTTCCAGGAGTCAGTGATAGAGCTGAGCTGATAGAGCTGAGCTGGGTCACCTCAGAGGTAGCCCATGGGAGGTGGCAGCCCTGGGAGGCCCAGTGCTGACAGCTGATAAGGCTCCCACCCAGATAACAAGCCCCCAGCAGCTCACCCTGCAAGCCGACATCTGCAGCCAGCTGTCTTCGCTTTCCCGGGAAGGTCTCATTCCTGGCCTCCAGGCAGCTGGGTGTGCAGAGCTGGGGGCGGGGGGATCACATTGTCCTTTAGGGAAGGGATGGAGATGAAGAGTGTGGCTCTTTGGTCACCTGACTGTCCTGTTCTCCTGTCCTCTGAGCTTTAGTGCCTGCTTTCCATTTTCTGACACCAAGGAGTCTCTCACAGAAAACCTTGGCTCTCTGCATTGCTGCTGCCCTCCTTGCTTGCCTGCCATGTGCCCTTTTTTATACTCCTCAGGAACCCTCTGGGGGAAAAGGACCAATCACAAAATTGGGCCCCCTCCCTCCCTTCCTCTTTCCCTCTCTCCCTCTCAGGACTGGGGATGGAACCCAGGGTCTGGTGCACACTAGGCGAGTACTCTACCACCAAGCTGCTCTCCCAGCCCTAGACCCACCAGCTTGGGAGTGGTCCATTCTTTGCCTCTTCAGCATTTTTTTTCAACCACAGAAGAAACTATGTATTTCAGAAAATTGGACTAGTGCAGAAATACATAATTATTTCAAGAAATTTGACTAGCATGTATGTCCATCTATTAGATGTCTAGGGCTTTCTGGATACCAAACCTCATCCTGAAAGTCTGAGATGTGGCAGCCAGCGCTGTAAACCGCGATAGCCACCCCTGCTGCCTTCCGTGGTGGGTCAGAGAGACAGAGCACAAAGCCCACTTAGGAAGCGAAGAACTGGAGTGTCTTAGAAAGAGGCCAGGGAGAAAGAGGTGGGTTAGCACGAAAGAGTCAGAAAGCCAAGTGCCAGTGTGGGGGCCGTGTTGATGTTCAGTAAGGTAATCAGAGAAAGCCTTGTCGAGAATGACAGAAACATAAAAGTAACATTAACGACCCACAGAGAATCCCAGTTAATTGTGCTACTCATAGACAGTCCCTGTGGGAAAAGCATCTGGTCTCTCCTTTTTTAAAATTTAGTTTTTGTTTGTCAAGGTAATACACACATGATCACGTTTTTAAAAACTTGAATAATATTGAATGTTCACCTGGACCAGTGTGGTCCCTCCTGGCTCCTCAGCCCAGTGTGACTTCTGTTTTCAGTGCCCCCTGTATCCGTTCTCACTGTTCTCTGTTCACTGATGCCTGCGTGGGGGGCACGGTGATATGTCTTGTGTAAGCTATCCTCTACAGCTCGAACTTCAGCTTTTTGCACTCAACCACAACTCTTGAACATCTCTTCCCATCAGCCCACATCAACCTGCTTTATTCTGTTTAACAGCTACCTAATGTATCACTTTATAATTTTGGTTATTTTATCTATCAATGAAATGTTGGTGATTGGTACTTTCTTTGTTGTCACAAACAGCGCAGCAGTTTCATGTTTGGGTACCTGTGCAACTAGTTCTCTAACAGGGACAATGGGGAGTAAATTTTCCAATCAGAGAAGGATCATTCCTAATTGTACTAGACACTGTCAACTTGCTCTTCAGAGAGGGTTTTATGCCCGCAGACACACTGCTCCCAGTGAGGTGGGGCCATACAGTGTATACTTTTTTTTTCCCCTACGTGATTTTGATCAGTAAGCTGCCAGGAATGTTTCCTTTAGAGCAAGCTCCTCTGGCTTTCGAGTGAGGCCCGCTGCTTTCCCTACAGGATTTCTCCAGGCCTCGGCCACCCCAAAAGGCGCTCCCGGCAAACCCTGTGCCGGGTCGAAGGATCGTCCCCAGGCCAGACGCCCTGCAGGCCCAGCCTCTGGTAGCACCTGCTCCAAAGGTGAGTCCAGGACAGTGGCGTGCGTTTGTATGGTTAAGAAAACAAATCATTTCATACTTCTTGCCAGAACAAAAGCCACATGCAAAAGCTTAGCATTGCTTCGTACCTTCTCAACTGTCCCTTAAATTAGTAATTAGTGTTTAGGATTCCTGTGGAAGGTGATGTTCACACTGTGGTGGCTTCAAACTTGCATCTGCACCCGCCACCCCAGCTGAGTGACCTGAGCAAGTCCCTCTCTTGTGTCTCCATCTCCTTACCTGTAAAAAAGCATATAATAAGCAGCAGTAGCTCATGTCTTCAGGTGGTTGTGAAGATCAAGGCGGGTAATGTATGTGCACCGCCTGGGCTGTGGTAGGTCTGCAAGGCTGGCCCTCTCCTTACCCCTGCTCTGTGGCTGGTGTGTCCCTAGCTTCCCAGACCTGGGAGTGGGTCAGAGAGGGATGAGATAAAGGAGCTCACTGACAGACACCAGGAGGTGCAAGGAAGCAAATCATCAGCTTGGGGTGGGGCTGTGCACCACACCTCTCCGCAGAGCCACGGTGGTCTCAGGGAGCTGCCACACCCACAGAGCTCAGCAGGAACAGGAAGCCCTGCTTCTCAGTGGATGATCTGTCTGCCCTTCCCAGCTGTCAAAAGCTAGAGGCCAGTTCCCACTGATCCCAGAGACCGGCATCAAGCTGATGCCTTTTTCTTTCTTTTCTCTCTCCAGTTTCCCGAGTACAGGTCACAGAGGACTGGGGGGATGACTAGCTCCAGAATCTAGACCCATCTAGAGATTTCTCACTTTCCTCCACGACTCTGGATGCCACGAGGATTCGTGACCACCATGGGAACCAGAAGAAGCATGTCTGGCTGCCTCTGAGCTTCTCCTGGCTTTTTCCTGGAAACACCAAATCTCCACAATTTCTTCTTGATTCAGTGCCTCTTCGTGCTCTAGAGGGACTGTTACCGGATGGCTTCTAAGTGTTGGTCTGTGCAATAGACAGCCCAGGTAGGGAGGGGAGCGTACAAGAGGCTGAGCAGCAGCTTCTCCATCCCCCCTTCCAGCCTAGAGGTCTGACGAAGATGGCCAGGACCATCAGAGCTTTCAACCAACTGGGAGAAGCCAGGCGCAGCCCCTTCACTGGGGCTGAGCTTGGAGGAGCTTTCTGCGCAGGTCCCATGGTGGAGGTACACGGGGAGCTTCTGTTGCTTGTCTCCCTCAGCAGCCCCAGCTGGACCGAGGTTGGGCCCTTACCTTGCCCTTTTAGCTGTAAAGGATTGAGGAGGGTTCAAACCCGCCACTGCTGTGGCCCTGCCCAGGGTTTGGCTTAAGTGACCGCTCCTGACTATATGGCTGCATGTGACAAGCCAAGCCCCTTACCCACAGCCCCTTTGGGTCCCCACAGCCCCTATTCATGGGTCACTCTGACTCAGACAGGTACTATTTGTAGGCAGTGTAGACAGCAGGGGGAGCACCAAGCCTGGGCCTCCTCTGAGCCATCATGCCAAAGGTCAAAACTCTTGGTAATTCTTGGTTTGCTCTTTGTATTCTGTCTTTCCCAGTGTTCTGTGACTCTATTTTCTCCTTCACCCTCGAGCCCACTATAATGCATGGTGCTTTGGTGAGTGGACCTTCAACAGTCCTGACTTTTTAGGGACCAGGTGCTTGTGACCTACGAGTCAGGGTCCTGCCTCGTGGAGTGGCAGTTCAGTTTCCTCCACTGGATCCCAAGAATGTTGGCCAGAGCGGACTTAGGACATGGCTGTGGGAGGCCCACCTTTGTGTTCACTGTATTCTGTGACCTCAGCAGGGTGAGGGTCTACCTTCTTCCTCCCTGACCTACATCTAGGTGAGGTCCTCCAGGAATGGCAGCCCATGTGGTAAAGGGAACAGACATTCTTGGAAGCCCAGCTATTTAAAAAGTACATACCAGGGAGCCTGCCTGTATGTCCCTGATGGTCTGCTCACTGTCCAGAGGTGGGACCATTGTCCTCTGAGTGGAGAGGAGAAGTGTTTCTAACCAAGGGGGCCATCAGAGACCCCTGGAGATGACTGCCATCCACAGCCATGGTGGAACAGTCTGAACTGGGGACCCTGCCCCTCCTTCCCACCAAGGCTTCTGTTATTTATGTCCTTTAGTTCTCTTTCCTGACCCCCGGAGAAAGAGCTCTGAGCAGATGTAAGACTGAACTCCAGAGGACCCTGTCCTGCCTGGAGCCCAGAAGGAAGGCTCTGTGGTGTGCTGCTAGATAGGACAATTTTTACAAAGTAGCTGAGGATGGTCTCAGACCGTCCCCACCCCCAGAGAGGTGCTGGGCTCTCCTGAGGTGAGCTGGCCTAACATTCAATCCTTTGAGGGTCTTCCAGGGCCCATCCCACCTCCTACAGGAGCAATGTTTTACTCTTGAAAACCTCAATACAGGGAAGAGGCTGTGCTTTTGAACCCCAGCCCCAGGGCCTCCCCACATGCTGAGCTAAGGTTCTTGAGTTGTAGACCAATGGGATTTGTGGGACACTTGTTTGAGGGAAAATGTGGGGTGGGTTTAGAAAGATCTCAGGAAAATGCGTTTCCTTCTCTCAGGGTGGTAGTGATGTTGGGGTCCCGTCTCCCTGGCACAGACCTCCTTGACTCCATCCAATCCCCTCCTCCTTGCTGCCAGGAGATAACCTCTCCTTTATGTGTGTAGTAAATGCTCTGTGCCTCAAAGCTGGGTCCCACAAGAGGTGTCCTTTGCTGCCCCTTCCCCATAAAGAAGCAAACTGTCCTTACGCCCAGCCCTGTACCTCCTAGAAGTCCCTGTGGCCTGTGTGGCCTTCCTGCCCCACATCAGGAGCAGTGACTCTGAAGGGACGATGCACAGCCATGGTGACCACATGAGCCTTCTAAACCTGAAACCCACTGTCCCCAGAACTGTAACAGGAAGTGTCCTGCTTGCTGTTCTCTTGCTTTTTCTTTTCTCATTGTTTTAATACCACCTCCGTCCCATGAAGTTGTACTGTGAACTGGAAGATGGTAGAATTCTTTGATTTTGATGGCAACTTTGGCAGCCGGTTCTATTCTCCATTTTACACCTGGCTTTGTTCAGGGAGCTGGAAGTTATTTTTCTGCAGACCAGGGAGGTTGCCAGGGAGGAACAGTGCCCATTCTGCATCCCCTTTTCCCTCTCTGCCAATGGGTTGCTGCTGTAAGATGTCAAATACAGATACAAAGATGTCAAGACATACAGGAACGGGGACTTTATTCCAAAGGATTATTGCGAGAAGGGGAATGAAAATACTCCTGTAAGGAGAGGAGGGAGACAGCTGCAATAAGAAGAATGCATAGACCCTTCATCAAATCTGCAAGCATTCTGAAGCCCAGACCGAAAAGGCCCTTTCTTTTATTGGAAGGAATTAGCCTGGCTAGTAAGAACTGCATCCAAGATGTAACTGTGTGCCCAGCCTTTTTGCGGGGGGAGTGGGGCTCTCTGTGAAAAGATGTTTTTGGCTCAGGCTGACCATGGGTCCAAATCCACTGTCTAGTGGGGAGGAGGAAAGCTTAACTGAAGTTTGGTCTGTTGAGTTAACCAGCAGTTTGCTCAAGGAGAAGGATGTAAATCTTTTTAGAAGCTGAATGGTTCCTCCTGCCAGTTTTACAACACTGGAATGTTTTTTTAGGGGCCTGAAGCCATCTCTGAAATGTAAACCTCAGGGAGATAGAGCCCTGCCTCTGCCTGTGTGGGAGGTTTACCCTGGGCCCCTGGCTCTGTGTTGCAACTACTTGCTTGCCCTGGATTCCTTTTAGCCTCCTTGACTTTTATGGTTAAGGCAGAGCTCTCCCAGATTTTATGGTCTTAATGTTCTCTGCATTACAATAGTCCCCTCTCTCACTGCAGTCTCCCCATACTGCTCGCCATAATCCTTTTTAATAAAGTCTCTCCTTAGGTATGACCTCATTTGTTCTTATTTGACAGAAGGTGTGGAAGACTTTTAAGAATCCAGGACCAGTTCTAAAATCAGTAATTGTGTTAAATGCATGCATAATGGCTCTGCCTTCCACCTAAGCAAGCCAGGGAAATGCCAACTGGAAAGGTGTCCCATCTCTAGAGAAGCCTACTATGGAGAGGTTCTACAGACTCCGAAGCCAACGCCCCACCCACTCGCCCCTCCCCCAGTCACCCCTTAGCAAACCTCTTGCGCCACCTATTTTGTGTACGTGTCTGGGATTCAGGGCAATGTGAATTTTCTTTTTATTTGAGAGATCATTCATGGACTACAGATCCTCTTCTCTCTTGTCCACCTATTGTTTACAAATATTTGTACATCTATGCAAAATACTTGAATGGGCCATGGTGCCTTTTTTTTTTTCCTTGTTTGTATTTAATTAAAATGAATTGTTTGTCATTTGAAACTTTATCTGGTTTGACAACTCTTTTCTGTGTGCTTGTTCTACCATCCCACTGTTTGGGTCAGATATGATCCATGACACAAAATGTCAGAAAAATTTCTCACCAAGACCCTCAGTCCAGCCTCAAGGTCATTAATGTAGACCCGCAACCACTATGAAGCCCCACGTTTCCCCATGGCCAGTAGAGGGCGCTGTTTGTCTTCGTGCCCTTAGATATGCTGGTCTAGTTTAATTGGATCTTGTATCCTTAGAGACCTGAATGATATTGAGATTTTTCTCATGTTTCTTCTCCTCCTCCACTACTGTATCACTGTACTGGTCACTCATCTTATTGCTAAAGATGATACTTGGGAGTGACGTGCCCAAGATCTCTGGGGCTGGCTGGGCAGGTGTAGCCAAGGCCAGGTTATACATGCTGACTGATTCCAGAGACCTGTGTGGTAGAGAATGAAGCTTATACCAGATCCACCCTGATTCTCACTGAATCCCCACTTCATTCTGAGGTCCTCTAAGAGAGATAGAGACTACTTATGGCCATGAGAGGAGGCAGCTCTTCCTGAAGACTTGACACATGCGAGAGACTGTGTGCTACTCTTCTTGATGTGGGTGATATCATTCAATCTTCACAGAATCCTGGCCCAGGCTTCTCGACGCCTAATTGTATTTTTCTAGACTCTCATGGTTCTAAGTTTGCATAAGGACACTACAGCCATCTAAATACAAATGCTTTTACCACCAATGTGGCCACTTAGGAAATCAATCCCAAACCAAATGCCTCTGCCTACTTCACGGACCCTCTGTCCACTCTGGTGGCCAGTCTCAGGGCTGATGGTCGTCCACTGGTTAGTAGTGTAACATGGAACGTTTGACTGGGAAAACCAGTACTCAAATTCTATGTCTGCCTAGATATTCTAGAATTCTGGGTCTCTTTTTGTATACAAATGGGAATAATATTCGGGCTTCAGTGTCCCCTCCATGTATCGGAGGCTTATTCCCCAGGGAGGTGCTGCTGCAGTGTGGTAAGTTAATAGGCGGTGTCTATAAAGACGATCGTGGAGGGTGTGCCCCAAAGGGGACTGTGAGACCCAGGCTCATTTTCTCTTTCGCTTCCCGGGAATCGGTGAGACATTTTGCCCTCTCCTGTACTACCTCACTACAGGCACAAAACATCAGGGCCAACTGATCATAAACTGGAATCTCCAAAATTGTGAGCTAAAGTAAGTCTTTTCTTTCTATAAGCAGATCATCTCAGGTATTTGTTATGGTGGTAGAAAGCTGACTAATACAATACCTACCTCAAAACGCCATAATCATCAATGAGGTCCTCTCTGAAGGCACCCCACAGCACCCACCACAGGCTATGAGCTCAGAAACTGCTTCACATGATAGGGTTAAGAGAGGATGGACTTGGGGTTAAAGGCTGGTCCCCAACTGAGTGTGGTGGAATTTGCCTACAGTCCCGGCCCTCTGGGAGGCCACACCAGGAGGATAACAAGGCCGAACCTGTGCTGGGCAGCTTAGTAAGACCCTATTTCAATATAAATGAAAAATGGGCTGGAGGCGTAGCTCAGTGGGAAGGTTCTGGGTTCAATCCCTGGTACTGCAAAAACAGTTCAAAACTGGTCCCCAAATGAGAATGGACAAAGAGGGGCTGTTTGGAATGGAGTTGTTCCTTCATTAGAAATCAACAGATTTTTTTGAATGCCAACTGCATACCAGGTACGGAGGGTAAGCAGTAAATCAAGACAAGCTTTTGTGGAGTTTACATTCAAATGAGACAGCACAGATTACAAGAAAATACAGTAGTACCAGATTATGTGTAGGAGTCAACTACAGTCTTCTGGAGAGACACAATGTGTCTGGTGGTTGAGACTGTGGAACCAGATATCAGTTTCATCTCCTCCTGGCTGTGTGACCTTGGTCAATTAACTTGAGTCCCTTTCTGCATATGTAAATTAGAGATAAAAAAATAGCGAATTCAAGAGGTGTTAAAGGGACAATTCACATGAAACACCTACTATTCTTGGTGTCTGGCAAGGACTTGGGAGTCAACTAGGGAAAAGTTGTCTTCAGTGGAGTCTTCTAAAAAACAACCTGCCCCACTCAAAGAGACAGCACAGCTATAGAAGACACTGGAAGGCTCTTCTTGGCAGGCCTGCTTCCAGAGACTGACGACTGGTCTCTCAGCTCCAGAGGAACACATTTAATTGTCCCACGTTCATGGAATCCCAAGGCACATATGTCGAATAAACATAGTCTGAAATTTGTGTTAACCCCATAGCTCACGCTCTTAGGGCTCTCAGTTTATTGCCATTGTTGAGATCAGTGGTGTTGCACTGGTATCAGTTACAGGGTGAAATCATATTCATTAAAAACTGAGGATCTGAGGTGGAGGTGCAGGGAGCCAGAGTGTGGGCCCGCGGAGCCTTCCAGAGCTCCAAGACCAGCAGACGCAGTGAGGGCTTGGCCACTCTTAGGCCAGGAGATGTGAACACAGCTCGCAGGCAGGGACACCTGCAGGGGTCTCTGCACCAGTGCAGGGCTGAGGATCTATTCTTTCCGTGTTCTGATGAACTAGTTCCTGAGCTTCCCTTTCCAGTGGTCCTCGTTCCCTTCATGCTCTCGCAGCTAGAAAAGGGGAAGGGGTAGCAATTACATCTCCCAAACTGCTCTTGTTCTATGGATGCCTCTAGTCACATGCAGGGGGACAAAGACAGTTCCCACAGCAGGCAGTGCTGGCTCAGGCAAGGTGTGCTGCTTCCACACGGGCAGCTCCTCGGTGGAACTAGGGACTCAGTGGCAAATCTGCACAGCAGCCACCGGGCATGCCACACCAAGCCTGCACCCCACTTAGTGCCTGAGATTCACAGCTGTTCCATGGGCCAAGCCTCTAAGGCTGTGGCCCCGAAATTACTCTAGAGCCTTTTATGCCTGGGTGCCTGGCTGGGCAGCAGAGGAAACCCAAAAGTTAGCCCCGGATTTCCAGAGGCTGTAACTGGCTTCTGCCAAGCCCCGACTTCACACCTCAGACTTATCCCCACCTTTCCAAATCAGGTTGTGGGTGACTCCTTGAAGACCAGGAAAGCGCGTCCTGCCAGATTCCAGCTCCACAGCCAGGAGACTGTAAAAAGCAGCACAGCTGCCGTTCTCTTTCCAGAGGAAGGCAAAGTGAGATGGGTTTGGCTTGCAGAGCCTGACCATGAGGCATTTGTTAGGGGTGGTGCTGCTGCTGTTTTGAGGTCTAAGACCATGGGCTTCCTGCCTCAGTGACTGCACCGAGAGGGATGTGCACCGAGAGGGGAGGAGTGGCGGTGCAGAGGAGCAAAAGACACTAAGATCCCGACTTCTGGGCTTGAATGCTTGGGGAAAGGGCTGGGTGACTTTTCCCTGAGACATCAGGTGGTTTTCACAGTAAGGAAGTCAGCTAGGGTCTTGTTTCTGTCTCCAAGAGTAAATGGCAAAAGCAACAGCACACGCATTGCTTGTGTACCCCTCGGCGCTGGACGGAGAGGCTACTGAACTGCTCTGGACTTGTGGGAGCCAGCTCTACTGCACTATTGGGCTGAGGAATGAAGATTCGGTCTCAGGAGGAGAATTGGTTTGAAGAATTTCCTGAGGAACAGAATCTCAGGGAATTCTTGGACCTTGCTACATTCAACAGGTCATGCTGTCTCCTCTTCCCGTGTAGATGGCGCAGAGGGAACCAGAGGGAAGGGTGGCCCCGGGTACCTGCTGGCTCCAATGTGAAGTTGGACACTGAGGCCATTTCCAGGAAGTACTGTAACCACCACTTATTGGATAGGGATTTTTTTTTTCCTCCTCAAAACAGCGATGAGGTATAAATCAACTTCTCAAACCAAGCCCGTGGGCAACGGTTGTGCTGAAACAGCCAGGTGGTTCTAAAATTGAGAGTTCAGGTTGTGCCATCAGGGCCATTCTTTCACTTGTATATTCCCTGTTTTACGAAGATGCCTTGGGCTTCTTTTCTGGTGATGGGGTGTTGGCGAGTTCTATATTGTCCACAAGGATGTTCTTGTCTTCCAGTCTGATGACAGTGGGCTCTGGGGCTGGAGGTGGGGTGGGGTTTTTGTGCATATGAGGCAAGTTGGTCCTACTGATATCCAAGTCTTTGAAAGCATGAAGCATGAACACAGCCAACATGATGGTGACAAAGCCAGACAGGGTGCCCACGATGTCCACAGCAGTCATGCTGTACCACTCCTTGAACAGGACGACGGAGTTGGTAACAACCATTGTAGTGAAGAACACATAGTAGATGGGGAACACTAGGGAAGTATTAAAAATGTCCAGTGCCTTGTTGAGGAAGTTGACCTGAGTGCTGAGGCTAAGTGCCAGGATGAGGGACAGGATGTAGGGCAGGGGGTGCCGAACAACCGGCAGCCCCTGAAAGAAGTTCCTAATGGTGATGCCCAAACCCTTGACAGCGATCACAGAGAAGGACCCAATCACGGAGCAGATGATGATGTAAATGAGGATATTCCTTTTTCCGTAACGGGGGGCGATGATGAAGATGAGGAGGAGGCAGGCCACCAGCAAAAGCACAGCAAAGACAACGAACCCTGTGGGAAGGGATGGACACAGATCACTCCAGCTGGGAAGGACAGGGTCAGCGTCTAGAGCCCGATACCCACAAAAAGGAGAAACAGCACTGCATTTGGACAAACTCGGGTCCCAGGCCCAGCATCACACTTTCAAATGACATGAGTAAGTTATTAAACATCAGAGACCTCAGTTTCCTCATTTGTAAAACAAGGCCGACAACAGGATCTATGCAGGGCTGTTGGGTGAGACTCAGTGAGACAAAACATTTAGAACAGCTCCTGGAAAACGCTAAGGAAAGGAAGTGTTGCTGGGCCTCAGCCTAGGAGGCCTGTGAAGTAGCCCTGCTAAGGCAGTGGCCCTCTGACTTCCTTTCTTTAGCTTGCTTTGTCCTCCAGGGCCAGCACAGGAGATGATCAGAACCCAGTGAGACCTTCCACAGAGACTGAGGTTTCCTCCTCCCCCTGCTGCTTGAAGCCTACCTGTGTCTTTCATCTTGGAAGCCAGCTCGGTGACAGTAGTGACCTTCTCTTCTTTAGGGGCATGTATCACCATCACTGTGCTGCCGGCCACGCAGATCGCACAGCCCAGCTTCCCCAGCAGGTTCAGACTCTCCCCCAGGAAGTAGGAGGACAGAGCGGCGCTGCGGGTGGAGATTGCGAGGAGGCCGTTAGGACAGCTCTGCCTGTCCAGCATCTTGAAGAGCCTTAGGGGCTGGCTGGGCTTTCACAGAGCCTGCCCTGAGTATGGGAGCATTCCTCCCCGCCTCCCCACAGCGTTTAAATAGAAACTCATTTCTAGGAGAGTCTGTTAGAGTGTGGACTGTAGGTGGGCTTCTTTGATACTGAAAGCAGCCCCAAAGTGAAGGTATCGGAGAACCCTTCAAACTGTCCTCATCTAACTTCTACCCACTGAACACATTCCCTTTCAGTGCTGCTGGGAGATCTCTTTCTCTGATAGCAAGGCACTCACCCTTTGAGAAGTCCAGTGAGCATATATCATAGGCTCACTCTAATTATTTGCCAAAAATACACCACCTGGCAATTTCTATCCCTTGTTTCACTTCTCCTTGAGTCACTCAAAACAAATCTAGTCTTCCACTTGTAGGCATCAATGTAAATAACCTTAATGATGATTATACATGCTATACCTGGGGGTACGCGTTTACTGTGCCAGAAACTTTGCATGTATAATCCCACTAACATCTCATGGCTCTATGTGAAGTAAAATACACTAATCCTATTTTGTAGATAAGAAAACCAAGTCTCACAGAGATTGAAGTGACAAGGTTACATGACTAGTAAGTACTAGAACCCAGATTTGGGCTCAAGTGCAATTTCAGTGTAAAGCCAATGTGTTTTCCTCTGCCTCTCACAGAAGATAACCCTTGTGACTGCCTGGACTTAGCACTTTTCTGGGTACAGTACTTCTCATACCTTGATGCTTTTCAGCGACATAATTTCTACTCTTCTCACATCGTCTAGATGAACCAGTAAAGGTAGGGAAGGACTGAGGGAAATCAGGCAGGCTGGGTATGACCCCTGGGGCATCCTTCTTTTCCTTTACAGAGGTGGCATTAGTTCAGGGTAAAATCTGTAAGCTGACCTAGGACCCAGGAGGCCTCAAAAAATTCCTGGTTCAAGACATCACAATAGGAGACGACAAAGTCTAAACTCTCTGGTCTATCTCCTGTCTTTCTTTCAAAATGCTAAAAATATTTTACCCAGAGTGTCCTATTCAAGAGAGTCTGATAGCATTTTCACAGGCAAGGATCACACATTGGAGGATCCTGGGCCTCTCCCAACTACCTGGGCCTGGGGGTTTGCAAACTTACCAGGTACGTGATACTGACACTATAGCTACCTCAGCTGTGAAATCAGCTAGGTCGGTTGTGTCGTGTGAGTCAGGGTTCTACTTGTTTTCCATGTAAATGTTGCAAAGTTGCCAAGATAGCAAAATAAAACAGTGGAAATTATGGGTATCCGGGTGCGATTGGCTGAGATTCACCCAGAGTTCCAAGATTAGCCTCCACACCAAATCTTCCTGGCTCTGAAGTTTGTAGCTCAGCAGGACTGAGGGCAATGGAATCACCCACATTTAGTTAACTGATTGATTGCAATGCTAGGGATGCAGACAGCACTTCATGCATGCTAGGCAAGCCCTCTGCCACTGGGCTACACCATCAGCCCTGGAATCAGTTATTTTAAAAACTATTAATCAGAGTCAGGTGTGGTAGTGCAGGCCTACAATCCCAGCCCTTGGGAGGTTGAGGCAGAAGGATTGTTGTGAGTTCAAAACCAGCCTGGGTTACAAAGCGAGTTCAAGGCCAGTTTGAACTGCATAGAAAAACCCTGTCTCAAAAAATAAAATAAAATAAAATAAAATAAAATAAAATAAAATAAAAACTATTAATGACTAGTTGAGAGCTTACTTGAGAGACTACATGGCACAGTGATAAGCACCCAGGCTCTGGTATCAGACTACATCGGCCTGGCCACTTGGGACCTGCGCACTGTGGCCAAGTTGCTTAACCTTCTCTTGGCTTCAGATGACCGTGCTATGAGGGTCACTGAGCCAATCCACGGGACACATTTTAACATTCAGCGCACACTATGCCCTCATCTGGTGACAGCCGTGGTTATCCTTGGTGCTCGTTCTGTACTAAGCACTTTCTGTGCATGAACTCATTCAGTCCTTGGAACAGCGCCTCTAGTCAGGTATTAGCAGCACCCCCATTTCATAGACAGGGAAACTGAGGGTCGGAGTGGTTAAGTGACTACCCGAATATCATAACTACTAAGCACTCAAGTGAGGAATAGAACCCCAATGTGAATCTGGGGCTCATGCTCTTAATTTAGATTCTTCTTCTATGAGACACCAATATATTCACATGAGACATTCAGCCTGGTGGCAGCAGAAGCCCTTTTAGTTAGTTTAGGCTTGGCCTGCCCCTCTGCGACCCATTAGGCAACAGGATGCTGGAGCCAGGATAGTGAATGATCCAAGGATTTAGCGCTCCAAACAGCACTGGGCCTCTTTCTAGGGGCTGGCATTGACCTGGTGGCAGTTAACCCCGCTTGGTAATTCCAGGCCCTGACAAACTGAAAAGCAGGAAGAGCCAGAGATGGCTAGAGCGGGGGCGAGAACCTTATGAGGATACTCAGTGCTCCCAGCGGCGTGACGACTGTCGCAGGTGTAAATGCATAGGCTCCGAAGTTGGCGACTTCTCCAGCAGCCACTAGAAAATAAAGGAAGGAAAGTGGCTACTGTGGCTCCAGGCACTATCTCCATTCCAGAGGAATCTGGGCAGAGGCTGCTTCATTCAATGTTCAACCATCCCCAGAACCCCAGACCAGCAGTCCTTAAAATACCAACCCTTTGCTCTCTCCCCAGACAGTCTGATCAGAAGGTCAGCCCCAGCCTATTCTGACCAAATCCTCCCATTTTAAAGATGGTAAGAATAAGTCACATGAGATGCTTGTAGGTAGAAGTCTTTATTCTACTCGTTCTTTGGTTCCTAGTCCAGACACAGTTAAGTATGCCTTAGGAACTGTCAATATTATGGCCCAGATTTTTAAGGTAAGTTCTAGAAAGAGTTAATTATCAAAGATGAATGTTACATTCATTGATTCTTTGGGGACCAACTGGTCCATGAACCTCTCTTTGCTTCAGGGATTATGAACAGTCTAGACTGACAGGCAGGTTGTAGAAACATCTGATATTCTTGAGGCCCATGAACCCTGCACCACTGAGTCTCCAGTCTGCAGATGCCTGCATGTGCCTTTTGCTTCTCTTTGCTGGAAAACAGCAGCAGGGTCACCCTCTGAAGGCAGATGACCACTGTGACAGCTCTACTGAGGTCAAGGGTCAAACCCTGACTTAGCGGGGTTATCAGTAGAAAGTTTCCACCTAAAAGAACCAGGGAGCTGAGAGCCAGAAAGGGTGAGTGGCAAGTGGAAGAAATATATCAGCATACAAATCTAGGAACAGTTTAAGTGGCAGACATGCTGCCAAAGTGGGCCGACAAATTAATTACCCATGGCCCCTAATTGCCTTAGGGTCCCAGTTTCTACCATGTAGAAGTCCACACGTCCCCTGGCAAGAGGCAATGATATTATTGCCCTGTATTTCAACAAAAGTTATGAAAATACTCCTGTGTCATTGTTAGCTCTGGGCAAACCTCTTTGGAGTAGATGTTTCATGGATGGGGACTGAATTGGGGTCAGGAAAGTGATCTGAGATGAGAACAAGATGTCAAGGTTGTCAAGATTTTTCCCTAGAAATCTGGACTTGGGTTCATAATTTCTATATTGGAAACAGAAATGCCTCATCCATTCTTCCTTTGGTCTCCATCACTGCTATCCACAGCCCACTGTGGTTCATAGCAAAAAAAACCCACTTACTGGTGAGAAATCCAGCCCACCACATCACGTCCTTCAGGTAGCCATAGCCTCCTTCCACTGCGGGAGGGAATGGACAGAAAGTTAGAGCTTGGCCACACTTTCTCAGGCTCCTTTCCTCACTCCTTCACTCCTGGACCTCTAACTGTTCCCTGGGATTTGATTCTTAGGCCTCTCCTTTTTTTTTTTTTTTAATTTACAAAGAATCTACATAAAAATCAATAGAACAGACTAGCATGTTTAGCAAGGTCATGGTGCAAGGTCACAAAGCCATATACAGAAATCTAGTGTTGGCCTATATACAAGCAATGAACAATTCAAGGGTAAAATTGTAAAGGCACAAGCTACAACATCACAAAAAAGCTTAAAGTAATATTACTGTATAAATCTACCAAAATATATTCATTATCTATATCCTAAAAACTATAAAAACTGATCAAAAGTACTCAAATACAACCTAAATAACTGGAGAGAGACTATGTATGTGAACTGGACAAATATCAAAACATTCATTCTCCCTAAACTTATCTACAGGTCCACCTCAATATCTATCAAAATCTCAGCAGAACTTTTTTTTTTCAGTGAAGGGAGGCATTGAATTACTAGTCCTCTCCTTGATAGGTTCCTCCACTGCCAAAGTTTTGAGTACAATCTCTATCTGATGCCCCTGTTTCCTATCTGTGGCTTGGACTTTTCTACTGAGCCCAGAGGTAAGTCCAACTGCTTATTTGACATCTCTTGAACTTCTCAGGCATCTTGATCTCCACCCTAAATGGAACTCCTGATTTTAAACATTCCCCACCCACCTGCCAAATGAAACTCAGTATGGCACCTCCGGTGGATAGTTACTTAAGCCAGAAACCAGGGAATTGCTCTTGGTCCTTTCTCTCCCTCTTCTACATCCAGTCCATCCTGCTAATGCTGTCTCCAAAGAGCATCTCACAGGTGTCCCCACCACTGGACCCACCCTACTCAAAGGCCACATCTTCTGTGGTCCAGGTTGAGGAAATGGTCGCATGAGTGGTTATGCTGGTTCTCCTCTTGCCTCTCTAATAATTCATTCTTTTCATGGTAGCCAGTGGTCTTTTAAAAATGTAAATCCTCTGTTGCGACTTCTCAGTTTATAGCTGGCCAGTGGTTCCTGATTACTCTTAGGGCAAAGAGCAGAATCCTTCACAAGTCCATGCATAGCCTTGGCCCTGCCCACCTCTCCAAAGCACCTCCTGCCACTCTTCTCCTTTCTTTTAGTTTTTCAGAAACAAGACGGTCATTTCTGCCTGCAGGCCTTTGTACATGCTTTTCCTCATACCCAGAATATTCTTCCTACCATGGCTTGCCCAAACCACACTCACTCTTACAGGTCTGGTTTGAGGGCGGCTTCCCCTAAGATGCTCTGCTTGACTGACTTATTATCTTCCTTTGGGATTCTCTTCCATAACCCTAGCCTTTCCCTTTCATAGCAATTATCATCTATAACTTCAGTTTTCTGCATGTTTTCTGGCATTACAATGGGAGCTTCACAAAGTCAAGAATTGTGTCTGATTTGTAGAGGACCTGGAACACACTCAATACTCACTAATGTTAGTGCCAATGATGATGGGTGGGCTGGAGACAGATCTGTGAAAATCAAAAAAGCAGATGCTGCCATTTTATGACTGCCCTTTTTCCAGAGAGAAGACATTTCACTTGCGTCAGATTTCTAACAAGCCCAGAATGACCCCTAAATGTTAAGGACTCTGACAACTTTAAGAGTTGAAATCACAGAAGTTACTCAAATGGCAGACTGGAGGTAAAAATGGCTTCTAGGCAAGATGTCTTTATGAACAGTTAGTGACAGGTCTCCTGCTCTGCCCTGTGCACTGGCAGTTTTTCCAAGCATTTGTTGTGAAGTGAAGCACAGAGTGGCAATGACCACTGCTCCTGACCCCCTCCCTAGCCTCCCGGCTGTGGGTGTCCCAGTCCTCGTGGGCTCCGCCAGCCTCTCCTACTTATGCGAGTGATGTCCTACCATTCCCGGGGCTTCCCCTGTGTCAAGCATCTTTCTAGGCATGTTAAGGTCAAGCGTTCCTAATCCAAAATACTCCACAACCCCAAACCCTCTGAGTGCTGACCTGACACCATACATGGAAAATTCCACACCCTGAAACTTCATTTCATGACCAAAATCATTAAACATGTGATAGAAAAGTACCTCCAGGGTATAAGCGTACAGAAAACAAAATGAATTTCTTGTTTAGACTTAGGCCCCATCCCGTACAATCTTTGTCTCTGTCTCTGTCTCTATCTAGCTGTCTAGTCATCTAGCTATCTATAGATCTATTTCCAAAATCTGAAAAAATCCAAAATCTTAAGTACTTCTTGTCCTGAGCATTTTAGTCACTCAACCTGTACATGTCTTCAGTAACTCTTAAGGCTCATATTATTCTTATGCCCGTTTTTTAGATGAGCAAATTGAGGCACAGGGAGAAAAAAAATTTTCTTGCCAGCATTCAGCCACCAGGAATTGAGATGCCAGAATTGAAGCCTTCATGCCGTTTCTATGGTGTGATATCCCACAGAAACATTCGACAAACATGTCCAAACCTGCATGCATCCTCTACCCAAAACCTGTTCCTCTCTGCATTCTTCATTTCAGAAAGTAGCATCATTATCTCCCTGGTTGCTCAAGTCAGAAGTCTGAGTCATCCTTGACTCCTTTTAACCCTCCCCTTACAGCCAGTCACTATCAGAATGAGTCAATTCCACCTCTCAAAACCATCTTTGGAGTCTACTGCTTGCCTCAGTGCCATTTCCTATCCTCTGGGTCACACATTTGGTTCTCCACCCTCCAATATTGTGCCCTCCTCTATTCTTTACCCAGGAGCCAGGGATCTTTCAAATCCCAAGTCATTTCCCTGCCTAAAGCTACTCACTCGCTTGACACTTGCACGCAAACTCTACAGCGCTGCTTAGAAGTCCATAAGGAGCTGGCCTTCACCTCATCTTCCACTGCTCTGTGCTCCAGCCAAGACGGTCAGCTTTCAGTTTCTAAAATCACACGTGTCCTCTCCTCTATGAGCCTCTGCACACACTGCTCCTTCTACTGGAAGGCTACCCTGGCCCTTGCCATCTCCTCTGTGTTATCTCCCACTGGACGAGATCCTCCATGAGGAAACGCTACCTATGTCTAGCACGATACTTGGCCCACCACTGGCACAAAATAAATGAGTCCATGAACAAATTTTTTTACTCCTGAACAACAATTGCTTCATAAACACGCATTCTGTCTTCCAAACAAGCAAGTCCCTGTGGACAGAGACTCCGTAACTGTTGTAGCCCATCAGGGACCCCAAATGGATAAGCAAGAGAGAGCTCAGGAGAGTCGGATATTATGGGCAGAGTGGCTACCATTTTATGCGAGCAGTTGTGACTTATCTGTGATGACACAACTGGTAAGAAGTAAAGCCAGGACTAAGCCTGGAGGGTCTGATTTTCAGTCCTGAAGCTTTTCCCTATCTGCACCCCAATGCATGTATCATGAAGTCCTCAGGAAATCGGGATTAGATTAGAGAGAGGGTCTTCCATTGGCAGGTGGGATTCTCAGCAGGGTGACAGTGAGTCTTTTTGTGCCCACCTAAGGCACACACTAGACTGCAGTCTGGGCCCCTCTGAGGGAAGCTGGCTCAGGCTCTGCGGCCCTGTGCACTGTCCTCCCCTGTTCCCCAAGGAACCTACCAGCCCGAGTGGCCCCACTGGCCACGAGTCTAATGAGTCCCTTCTTCTTGAGGATGACGCTGCTGCCGATGAGAAAGCAGGACAGGAAGGCCAGGCCCAAGCCAATGTAGAAACCATAGTTCTTCCGGATTCTTTCCTTCCAGCTGTCCAAAGTGGCATTTTGGTGCACCTCAGGGCTAAAGCCACTGACAATCTGACACAGGACTTCTTGGGAAGAGCAGTAGAGGCTGATCAGGGAGCCTGGATGGGAAACCATGGTGAGAGTCACACTGAGGACCTGTGCATGCTTTACAGATGTCGGCACTGGCTACGGCTTCTGACCTCCATGCTTCCACGACTGTAGGGCTCCACCCATGCACACTGGGCCCCAGCTCAAAAATAAGCTTAACACTCACTTGGGGATTGCTCTGGCTAAGGACTTCATTTGTGTAAACTTATCCAGTGTTACAACCACTTATCAAATAAGTGATGGCTCTAATCCCCAATTCATGGCTGGGGAAATGGAGGCAATGAGAGGTCAGGTACCTGCTTAAAGGGAGCACAGAATGATTACGTCCATCCCCCTGTCCTCTGCAGCAATTCCTTCTCAGCCTAGGGGCACGTGGGCCTCTGGTGGTTCATGGTCCCACCCAGGGACCTCTTCACTTACATCTCTCCCAGCTCTAGCTGCAAGGGAGGCAGCATTAGAGGGTGAGGCCAAAGAGTTCACAAGCCCTGTGCCGGCCTCAAGATAACTGATGAGTGAACCTCCTGCTTGTGGGAACTGACTGTTCTCAGGTCTTGTTTCTGAATCCTTTGGTGCTTATGGTCAGTGACTGGAATCTCCTTTGGGTCACAGAAAAAGACTGGCTACCCACTACCCATACAGACTTAGTCTATAGTTTGTATTCTGAGTCCTGAATCTGCGCTCAAGGCCCAGAACAAACCCACCCTCGCCTCCTCTTCTGGCACAAACACCAAAGACAGTAAGGATAAGCCCAGGATCAGAGGCAGACCCTCAGAAAAAAACTAAGCACAAGGAACAACCAACCACCCTGCAGTGCTGCTGCACACATGGTTCTAGAGTTTACTATGAGGATTCCTAACAACCACTCTAGGAAACAGGCCCAGTGATCCTTCCCAGATCTTTAGTTGAAGAAACTAAATTCAGGAACCTTCCTAAAGCTAGATGGTCAGGAAGTGGGGAAGTCAGAATTAGACGTCAAGCCTTTGGATGCCAAAGCCCATGCCTACGACCACCACATACACTCCAATAAAGCAGGCTGTGAGGGGGGAGGAGGCATCATCTGGCCTCCTAAGAGGCATTTTGGAATATGAGTCTGTTACCAACATTTAAAAATTGTGACCACTTCCATGAAAATTCACATGTGAGGCCACACTTACAAAGCAAAAGTCTGTGTGGCTCCCTGGGTAAGCCAGCCCATAAGGAAACCAGTGGCTGCAGCTGGGCTGTGATGCTCCTTAGACAGAACATGTTCTCTGCAATTCCTCTGTCATTTATGTTATGGATTTGTCCTTGGTAGGCATTTAAATTTGTGACTGCAGGAGGCAGAAGGCACTTTAAAGCTGTGTATTGCAAAGGCCCAGGCTCCAGTGCCGAAGATATAAGCCTGGTCCAGGACCTCTCAGACCAAGGCAGTGCCTAGAAGGGCCTCAAAGTCCATGGGTTTGGCATGTCTGCAGCACAGAGCAGCATCTTGGTAAAACGGAATAAGAGCAAAGCTGGCCTTTCTTTCATAGCATAGAATCACAGAAAAACAGCTGGAAAGGCCCTTAGAAACCATTGGGTCTAACCTACTTTCAGCTGGAGAAACTGAGGCCCTGGGAAGGGAAAGGACTTGCTTGAGTCCGACAAACACCTAGTGGTAGACACAGGCCTGGAACCCACCTGGGACATCCACGTGTCTTTTGCAATGGAAGACCCATCTTTCCAACACCTGTGTCACCATCAACGGAAGATGAGACAAGAAGCCATCATCATCGGCTTCCCTAAACAGACTGGTTCTGCATTGCTCACTCCTGTTCATCCAGCCCAGGCCTCCTTGCCTAAGAGCTGAATCTGGGGAGTTCCCTGAGCCCAGGAAATGAACCAGAGCCTGGGGAGAGCTGGGCCAGGCAAGGCCAAGCCTATTCCCACACCCTTCCCTTGCCCCTTCCCACAGTGAGCCAAAGGACTCACTGTGAAACGTGGCTGTCACTGGGAGGCCTGGACTGCCTGGAGCCCGGAACTCCGCAATGAGCCAAGCTCTCTCATAACAGTGGGAAGGAAGAGGAGGTTACTGCCTGCTGCGCGGAACACTCATCTGAAAACTGGGTGTCCAGGCAGGAGACTCCTGTCTTCTTCCCAGAATGTGCTCAGACTGGACAATGGTCTGCCCAGGGCTAAGCGGCAGCCCAAGATGGCTCGGGAAACCCAACGCCACCAGCACCCGAGCGGCCAGCCATGGGCGCATCACTGGAGAAGGAGCAGTGAGAGAAAGGGCGACAGCCCACAGGCTGTCATTCCAAGGCCAGGTGGGAGAGGGGAGACGCCAAGAAAGCAGCTCAGCATGGTAGCACAGGTAGTCCTGGACCCGGAAGCCCTGTCTTACAGTCCCTGTTCCCGCAGAATTGCCTTGAGCAAGTTACTCACCTCTTCAGGGCCTCAGTTTCCTTATCTCTAGAATGGGGATAGTAAAGTCATAACTTTACCCACCTTTTAGAGTAGCTTCGAGACTCACATGGACGCTGCAGGGTGAGGAGCAGTCCGCTCTCTGCTTTGTGGTAGGAACTCATCAAGCGGCGAGGGTGTTTCCCTAACCCTGCCTGAGGTTCTGTCTCCCCTCGTAAAATGTGTGTGTGGCTTTGGGGGCGGGGAATTTCTGTGCCCCTCTCCCCTCTGTCTTGGGTAACAGACACAGCCACATCTGGGCAGGTACTGAAATCAGCAATAACTGCACACTAACCCGGAGCCCCACGCTTCCCAGGCCGCCCCTTCTGGTCAGCGATGCCAACCTCTCCCCCGAGTTCCCTTCCCGCCCTCTCTCCGCACTCAGCTACCCCAGCTGAGACAGTGGGAGTGAAGCGCAACCCAGCTTCAAGACCGGTCTGAGGACTGAGCTACCACCCGCTCCGCTCCCGGCCCTTAGGATGAGAAGGAAGGAAGGAAGGCGCGAAGCTGGAGCCCCCGGGTCCCCAGCCGCGCCGCACGCACCGTTCTGGCAGCTGGCGTTGCCGGCGCGCAGCTCCATGGGCCCCGGGCGCTGCACAGATGCGGCCGCGCGCCCGGGCTCCGCGGCTCCCGGCGGCGCCCCCGACTTGTCCCAGCGTGGCACGGGCGCCGGGTCCGACCAGGGGTGGGAAGGATGACGCGCCCGGAGTGCAGAGTCCCGGGGGAGGAGTTAGTCGGCGTCTGGAGCACCTCTGGGTGCTGGGGACCCAATGCTCTGGCCCGAAGAGGGGCGCATGCCCTCCTGGGGTGCGGGCGCCGCCGGGCGCCCAGCCACCGAGTCACCGCCCGGTGCCAGGGGCGAGGCGAGGGGGCGGTGTCCGGCCCGCCCGCGCCCGCGTCTCCGTCTGCCTCTCGGTGGATGGGCTCCTGGACAGCGAGGAAAAGAGCAACCTCCCCGCCCCAGTGGCAGTGGCAACGTCGAGGGCTGGAAGGGCGAAGGAGTTGGAGAACCTGATTTCTTCCCGCCCTCCTTCTCCTCCTCCTCCGCCTGATTCACTGACTCAACACAGAAGTCTGGTCTGTGCTGGGCACTAAGGAGGTAACAGCAGCAGCACAGTGAATATTCGGTATACATTCATGTTGGGGGACTGGATGATCGGAGACTGGCAAAATGAATGAAAAGAAGAAATGCAGTGATTGGAGACCAAAATGAGTCAGACTGCTGGGTGGGTGGCACACACCTGTAAACCTAAGGAAAGCAGGGGCCGGAGGACTGCCATGAGTTCAAGGCCAACCTGGGCTATAGAGCCTGCTTCCCCGAAAATATGACCTAGAAGGAAAATAATCAGCCTTGAAAACTACAGATCAGACATGCCAGCCCCGATCAGCATAGCCCTGCCTTACCTGCCTTACATAGTAGCTGCCAAGCAAGAGAGCAGTGATGGCAGGGAAGGCAAGGATAGGCTGGCATGTTTTCCAGGCTGGTTATTTTCTGAGTAGCTTTTATTTTCAGGGAAACGCAGGTGAGTTCAAGGCCAGCCTGAACCACATAACAAGACCCTGTCTCAAAAAAAGAAAAAAAAAAAAAAAAGACTTCATTTTCCTCCTCCCAAGAGCAAGATCAACTATTCAGATATCAATTTTGTATTTTTCAAATTACTATTTAAAATGTGTATATCTAAGTGTATAAATTATTTCTATATAAGATGGCGTGTACGTAAACACATAG
This sequence comes from Dasyprocta punctata, assembly GCA_004363535.1. NCBI lineage: Eukaryota > Metazoa > Chordata > Mammalia > Rodentia > Dasyproctidae > Dasyprocta > Dasyprocta punctata. Next base: position 64,814 of record RJWM01009195.1, read on the forward strand.
TTGTGATGAAGTGTATTTGCTCCTGTAGGTAACAATAAAATCAAGTTAGAGGAGCCCAGATGGGGGGCCCTCAAAACCCTAATGTAGCACTTGCTGTAGGCCAGCAATAGTTCTAAGTACTGAAAAACTCCAGTCCATGTAATCTTCATGACTCTATGAGGCACAGATGTTTATTGGTCACAGAAAGACAACTGAGGCAGAGGATGATCAAGTCACTAGCCTTGGCCTCCAACTGGACAGTTGAAATGCTGGTATCAGACTCACGCTGTCAGCAGCCACACTAAGCCAGCTGGCGTTTTAGGCTGAAATAAACTCCTGCTCCTGGGCCTCCAGGGTGTGTGGGGACTGAGAAGGCAGGGATTGGTTCGGGCAGTGTTGGTCACTGGTGTCCTGGGGGAGGTAGCTTTTAGAAGTGGTCATCTATGGTGTCTTCTTTATAGGCATTATGTAACTTACACCTCTACGCGGCCACTGCCTTTACCATCCTTGCATGAGGGAGAGAAGTGGGTACAGAGCTGCCCAGATGCCCAGTCCTGTCCCCCAAGTCATTGCCCTCCACCACCCTGCTGGGGGTGTTCTCCTAACTGGGCCACAAAGGATGGCTTCTCCCAGCATGTGACTTATTCCCCCTTTCTGGATCACTGTAGAGAAATCACATATTTTCCTAGGAATCAGTTTCCCTATTTGTCAAATAACACAGTGCCCTTTGATCCATTTTTATGTATGCGAGTTGGCATGGGGTGGGTGCCAGAGCTAGGGCAGAGCTCAGGGGAGAAAGTGTAGTTGTGGGCATCTCAGACAGAACACATCCAAGTCCAGGGGTCTTCACCCTCAGGCCTGTCACTCATTTTGGAAGCAAATACCTTCAAGATCATTCTGAATTAGGGCAAGAAACTGGATGATTGACTCTAGCGGAAAATGATCCACTGTTATGCAAAAATATATGCATCTATGCTACCTGAAAGGGACGGTTTGACAAGACAATTGACCTTTTTTCTCTTACCTATGCATTTCGGCAGCACAAATCCTCCTTGTGCTATAAAACAGTGCCTGTTCTGATGCCGGCTATGGTGCAGCCCTCAAACCAGCACTGCATTTAAACTTGATTGTTTTTGTCCCAAGAACACAGAGCGAGAGGCTTAGAGTGTTTCCCTGGGACTTGATTTGTTTTTTTCCCCCCAGATTTGTTGAGGTATTATTGACAAAGAACAATTGAATTTATTAAAGGTGTACAATGCGACAGTTTGATACACTGTGAGATGTCTACTACAATCAAGCTGATTTACACATTTGCCTGCTTCCCCTGTGCCTGTGGGGATGGAGGTGACGGGAAGGGTGTGCTTGTGTTGAGAACACACAGAATCTAAGGCCCTGCTTAGTGTCTTGACCTTTGTAAATCACAAGAGAGGAAGATGCTTGGGGTTGTGGTTCCCAGAGCTGCGCCCTGTTCCTCAAAGATAGGCGCACACAAGTGTCCTTTAACACATTTATTTTTATTCGTGTTTGTGATATGAGGAGTCACTCACTTCCAGGTCCTGGCCAGCAGTCGTCTTGCAGCACTGAGTTCCCCCTGTGCTTTGAGATGGGGCTGTTCAGACTCAGGTGAATGAGGGGTGTCAAGGCGGTTGGTAGCAGGAGGCGAGGGCTGGATCTTCTCTGGGCTCCAAGCTCCCCATCTGCTCCAGGAGGGGGCTGGGCCCTACCCGGCTGCCATGGGGCCTCTCACCACGGCACATATAAAGGGCTCTATTGAGCCCCAGTCTCCTCGGCTGCTGTCCTGACAAAGGCCTTTTCTCCTCCGGCCACAATGGCCCTGTCAGGTAGATAGCAGGGCTTGCAGCATTGTCTCCCCAGAAAAGAACAACAGGGTTCACTGTCTGTCCCAGGCTGAGTCTCCCTGGGGAGGGCTGGTGGCTTTGGAAGGGTCTGCCCAGCCGGGGACAAATGGGCCCTATCCTTAGCCAGTCAGGGGTTGGGGAACCAACCAATTGGATTTTTGACCAGTTATTTGGGGATGGGCAGGACAACAAATTTACCAAAGTCCAAGTTTCTAAAAATGTGACTTTTCTAAGTTCATGTCTTATGTTAAAGAGGTGCAGGGACCAAAAGATTAGTCCTTGATATGTGGCTTATAAACGTAAAACAGGTTCTGTCAGCGTTTTGTACCAGAGAAGCCTGCAACGTGAGGGTCTGTCCTGTGCACTGTAGGAGGTTCAGCAGCGTCCTTGGCCTCTGCCCTGAAATTGCCAGGAGCACACACACATTTCCTCCTGTTGCACACTAAGTTTGATAGCTAAAAACATCCCTAGATAATTGCCAGAATCAACCTGGGTAGAGTCCCACCCAGATTTCAAAGACTTTCTAAGAAAAAAAAAAAAAGAATGCAAAATATCTCAATGATTTTTCAATATCGATGACACGTTGACATGAAAATATTTTGGATACACTGGGCCATGTCAAATACGTTGTTAAATTGGTTTTCCCTGTTATGCTATTTCCTTTTATTTTTTAAAGAGTGACTACTATATATTTAAAATTATATATGCAGCCCACATTATGCTTCCATTGGGTAAGACAAAGATTAGAGAGGGAAAGTGACAGGCGGTAGTCAGGGCTCTGGTCAAGTCTCCAACTGTCACCCCAACTCTGTTATTCTATGCAGCTTCCCAGTTGGAAGGACACCCAGAAACTAGTGTGTCAGGTGTTTCCATGTGGCGTGGTTAAGGAACACAGGAAGAGGTGGAGTAGACACATGTGCAATGTTAATGCTATTTGTAGAGGGCTTGCTATGTGCCATACACATGATTAGTTAACTTTTCCAACAACCCTGGGGAGCAGGGTGTGTTATTATCTCCATTCTCCAGATGTGGAGTCAGAAAACCAGTGAGGACACCCCACCTGTCAGATGAGAAGCCATGACTCAAACCCCAGATGCTCTTCAGCGTTACCCACACTGCCCCAGTCCCACATCTAGTCCTTTACAACTCTGCAGAGCTGGCCTCTGAGCCAGGTGGGGGAGGACAGAGGAGGTGATGAGGAATCATGGGAATCTTGACCATCAGGATGCAGAGGCTGGCCCACACGTTTCTGGGACTGTCCCCAGAACAGCTGCTGTCCTCATAGCTCTATGACCATCAGAAGTACACTTAGGATGGACACAGGTTCTCGGTCTATCTCTCTTACCTCTCACAAGAGCACTACACCCAGCAATGGGGGCCGTGTACTCTGGCCTCAACAGTGATCACTGAAACAGTGCCCCATTACCAAGCTCTTCCTCAGCAGGCTGAGCACCGTGCACGCATTGCTCATGTGGGCGTTACAATCTGGGTGCCATCTGAAGAGCCATTGTACAGGAGAAACTGAGGCTCAGGGAGGCGCAGTGGCTTTCTGGGGGTTCAGACACAGTGATAGGGACAAATTCCTAAGTGGGGCTTGCATGTCCCTAGAGTAGTACTCTCATCTAAGGAACTGGTTTGGTGAGGCCAGAACCTTCTTTCCTCTGTACCTTTCTGGTCCTCCTTGGTACAGGGTAGCTGTGAAGACCGGGACCCTGCAAGAAACCACAGCGAGTTTGTACAGCCTTCTCATTTGCTCCCATTCAGAGTACTGGAAAGGCTCACCTAATCCAACCCTCTTGGTTTGCAAACGGGGAAACTGAGGCACATGTCAATGCTAGATCATGCCTTATATTGCTTGACTAATTTTTTTTTTTTTTTTTTTGTACCAGGGATCAAACTCACAACCTCATGCCTGCCAGGCAGGTGCTTAGGCCACTGAGCTAAATCCCCGGCCCTATCTTTGACTCATTTGTGCCAGACTCGGCACTTCATGAAAAGTCACTTGAAATTCAATCTAGCACCTTTATCTCTTATGCTTTCTTTCTGGGCAGAAAGAGTTGACCTAAAGGCAAATTATAACAATTAATTTTTTGGTCACTTTTTAATTTTTCTTTCAGTACTTGCCTACCAAGTACCCCACCACTGAGTTACATCTCTAGTCCTTTTTATTCTTTATTTTGCTAACTTGCCCAGGCTGATCTTGCATTTGACCTTCTTGCCTCGGCCTCCCAAATACATGGGATTCTGAGTACATACCACTGCCCCCCAGCTTTTACCCACCTTTTAAGGATGAGCCAGTAAACTAAGCATCATCTTATCAAATTCTCACAAGACTATGAGTTTAAAAAAAAAAAA
>RJWM01009196.1:0-69137 GCA_004363535.1 Dasyprocta punctata
CCAAGGAGGAAGATTCTGATGTCTCCTCACCCTTAGGCCCATTCGATAACTTGATTCAGCTGGATGATTTAGAAAAACCCAACAAAGCCCTAAAGATGGCAACAACCAAAAAGTTAAACCCTCCACTTCCTCTTTCTTTTTACCCTCCGCTTCCTCTGTCTTCTCCCACTCCTCCGCTTTCGCCTACAGAGGTTAGGACTCCTGCACCCTCTTGTGCTACAAGACCTAAACAAGACCTACCATCCCTGCGCCCTCTGATGCTTATAGCCTTTGGGCACCACCTACTGGCACAACCTAATAATAGCACTGTGTGGCCAATCAAAACCCCCTGCGCCAAATAAAAGGTTACAAAAACCACAAAGCATGCCTTTATAGCTAGAAATTGGTTTGAAACAATGTGTCTGGTTGCCAGGCTCACAGTGGTAAATTGAAACGGTTGATGCATTGTATCAACTTAAAGTTTGGAAGCTTGGCTTAGTGGCTCAGTGGGGGAGCTAAGGTTCTCATTTTGTAAACATTCTTGCACTGTGCAGGAGTAGGGCAAAGAGACAATGCCTGCCTGCTTACAATGTCAGGGAAAAAAGGGAGGCTTATACCTCCCTCCTTGGTGCTCGCTACTTGTGTTTTCATCCACAGCTATGCACTGTTACTCCCTCAGATGTCATCCAACAGGCTTCTGTTTCCTATGCTACCCTCCATCAAATTATTTCTGCCTGGTGCACACAATTCCCTTTAACCCAGCTCAATGCTAATTTGGGGTCGAGGGTCTACTTGCATGTTCCCAGAGAATGCTAAAGGGCCTATCTGGGTACCAATGTGTGCAGCCCGGTTATACCATGGATCCAAACCCAGAGAGGGAGTTGATTCCACCTCTCAAGAAACCGATGCCCAGTTCTATGATAGTAATGCTGCAGAGACCACACCACAACTGGTAGAAACAGATAAGCTAGAGCCAAATTTAATTCACCCAAGATGCCCAAAAGATGGTAATGAACAGTAAAACCAGAAGTCTGAGTAATAAGCGTCTATGCTAAAGCCTATGAAAAAGTTATACGTTAGTTAAAGATAAGATTTGTCCTCTCCAAATGCTTTTATAAGGGATCTCTGCTAATTGGTCTACCATAAATCTGACTAGTCTATTTATAATTACAAATTCTACAATTGTACAACTTAAGCATAATTCAGTTCAGCTAACAGATGTGCGAGTGCACTCTGATTATGTAAAATGTTTGTCAGTCTGCCTGTGTACCTGTACATCTGTTTGTCCAGTCTGTTAAGGTGTTGTTGGGAGTCAGCTGAGCTAGTGATTGCTCACCTCTGTGGAGCCGAAAGCACAAGTGCCCGTACAGGAGTGCCCAAGTGGCACAGAGCACCTAGAAAATGCCCTGAGGGCATGGGGTGCTAGAGGTGACAGGTATTCCAACCCCAAGGACATGGGGCATAAGAAGCAAGCTAGTTTCAGCAAAGGGGCATGAAATAGCCCCCGGGGACTTAAGAGAGTTCTTGCGGACACCAACAACTCCGTTTCTATGTTCAAATCTGTACAGATTGTCTGTCCATGTTCGTCCATGTGTCCATTCTGTAAACAGCTGTTCCTTTTATGTTGAGCTCAACAATTTTCCTGTTTTGAACTTTTTCTACCATTTAATCAAAGTTTAATTTGGATAATAGACTTAAAAAGTATGCTTCCACCTGGGATCCCAGTTAGTCCACATGTCCCAAAAATTGGGTGTATACCAATAATGTCTATTGTTGTTGATCATAACCTGAGAGTCTCTCATGGGTCACAAATGATATATTCCATATTATTAAAATATGTTCACAGTAGTCATCATCAAAAGCACTACTACCGTACGATTGTGATGTAAAAGTGTCCATGCAATGTGTTCATGTGTCTATGACAGATTGTTATTAGCCTCATACAAACACTTCCCACCTTGCCTATACATACAGGTACTGCATTCCCTGCCAGGCCCCCTCTCTCAGGGCAATGCCACTGTAGACCCCTTGGTATATCCTACAACCCATACACATCTACTCTCCATTCTCACAACCTCACCCTTGGAACACGCCGTTGCAACACATGATCAGCAAACCCTTAAACCTTTATTAAACAAGGAGAGGGAATCACACCCCTCCAACACACCAGACAAGATACGCACGGCCGTCCTAATTCATTACCACCTCTGTACCATCAATACGGATGGACTCAGCCCAATCCACATACACTGGGGTGGCCTCATCCCAAAAGAGACACCCCTCCCACTAGTTTGCTGGCGGGATCCCATAACCCACGCGTGGCAACCACCAGCTCCTTTACTCACGCAGGGCAGAGGATTTGCTTGTGTCTTTCCAGAGACTGCCCCACAGCCCCTGTGGATCCTGGGTCACAATCTCAAGCCGGTGACTGAGGACAATACCACGTGGACTCCTGATGTTCCAAACAACCCTCACAGCAGCAGCCTTCAACAACCTCACGCAGGCCACAGCTGTGGCCCTCCAGCACCACCAAGATCTTCATGCCCTCCACCACAGCACCATCCTCAACCTACAATAACAGATCGACATCATCGCCACCCAACTAGAAGGACTTTGGACTGTAGCCACTGCCTCCTGCGACCAAGGTCTACTCCTCCACACTATCTGTGTTACCCACATACCCGTACATGACACCCTGCACCTCCCCCTGTGCGCCTGGCTTTTCCAAACCTATAACCACTCCTATTTCAACATTACTAACTTCATTACCCAAGACATCAACACCATACAATCCATACAGGTCCCTGTCCTCACCAACACCTTTCTCTCTGGTATCCTTAACCTTTTTAAACCTACCTCCTGGACCCTCTATGCCGCCATAGGAATAGGAGCTTGCTTCATCATTTACCTCATCCGAGCTTTACACACCCGATTCCAAGCCCTACATACCCAACAACAAAGACACCAACAAGCACAAATACTCTTAGCCACCCTGATTACTCAGGGCCCCCTGTCACAAGAGCACAGAGATGCTCTTTGGGCTATGGTTACACAACCATAAACCCAAGAAGGAGATTCCACTGACGGGCGACTTGGGATCTTGCGCTTCCTGCTTATCACCTAAGACAGGCACCTGACCATGCTGTCACCAGCCAAAGACAGGTAAGACTAAGCAAAGCCAAGGAAACACCACGACCTAAGACAGGAACTCCTTCCAAGTCACCACTCATACTGGAGCCCAGCCTCGCAAGAGCCACCTAAGACAGGGCACCATTCATGGTTTTGGCGCCAAACCAGCTGATGGCTGACCCAATGATGGGTAAGGCCTTGCCTTCGATTCTGCTCCATAGCCATATGGGCGATGCTTCTTATAAAAAGAAAAAGGGGGCATTGTGGCACCCATCTCTATATACCCACTCTTTACAGACTCATACAACCCTTACGGACCTAAGTCTGCCTAGATACTGTCAGCCTCTTCTCCCTCATTGGCTCTCACTCCCTATTGGCCCACAACCCTTACAGACCTAAGTCTGCCTAGATACTGTCAGCCTCTTCTCCCTCATTGGCTCTCACTCCCCATTGGCCCGCACCCTCTATATAGCCTGCTGTACTTCCATAATAAAATTGGATCTGCGCCATCAGCCTGATCTCCGCGTCTCCTTTGTCACGTTGGTGTGGTCCTGCCTGGAGTGAGGCCCATCCAGCCTCAGTTACTATAATAAAATCAAATAAAACTTTATAGAATAAAAGCAAGCAAAACAAAGAAGTGTTATAAGGACTTCAAAACAAGATGATAGGAAATCAACATCAACTACTATAATGTCTTATTTTCTTCAAAATATCTGTTCATACCATCACACATAATAAAATCAAACAAAACAAAACAGTAAAACCAGTTGATAAAAAATAAAAGCATTGTAGGACTTCAAAACAAGATAATAATAAAGCAACAATGGTTACTATAATACATCTTGTTTTCCTCAAAATAGCTGCCCATACTATTAGACACAGTAAAATCTAACAAGACAGAACAAAACCAAACCTAACAAAATTATGAAAATGATACAAGAGTTCAATACAATAAGAAATTAACAGTGGTTATCCCATCCCTTGTTAGGCATTTCCTCCCCATCACATTCATAATATTTATTGTATTTTTTGAATCCCACTAACTCCTCCTTTTTTTTATGTTAGGGCTCACCCATGTGAATTCAAGAGGTTTCACCCAGGAACATGATCTTCAGTTGCATCCATTTACGTACAAGAGCCTCAAGATTATCCTACTTTATACCTGGGTAGGTTTCCATTGTTGAAAATTTCATATCTTTCTTATCTATTCTATGGTTGATGGATGAGTTACCCTTGATTTTTCTTGTCTCCTGTCACATGGAATTTACTTTCTCTCCTTTGATTTTCAGTCTGTGTATTTCCTTTAGAGTTAAATGCATTTCTTTTATACAGTATGTTAATGGATCCTGTTTCTTGATCCACTGTCCATGTGTTTCTTTTTATTGGTGAATTGAGGCTATCTTCATTAATGGTTACAACTGGCATACTTTTTTTTATTTTTGCCATGTTATCCTCCTGCTGCTGGCCCTCCACTTTTCCCCTTTCTTCAATTGCTTGTCCTACTTGGCAATCCCCCTTTGCTGCTGTTCCTGAAACCATAATCATCTTTCTCTCTCTCTACAATATCCTTCAGCACTAACTGTAGGGTTGATTTGATGGTCATGAATTCCTTCAGTTGTTCTTTATCATGGAAGTATCTTATTTTTCTATCAATTTTGAAAGGTAATTGTGCAAGGCACATCAATCTGGGTTGGAAGGCTTTTACTTTATGGATTTGAAATACTTCACTCCGAAGTCTCCTTGACTTGAATGTTCATGTTTAGAAGTCTGCCATGATTTTCATTGATTTTCCTTTATAGGTGATCCATTACTGTTCTCTATCAGCTTTTATTTTTATTTTTTAAGAAAAAAGACACATATAAGAAAGACAAAAAGCAAAGAGTCAAACAAATGACAACAGCAAATCTAAAACAATAACACTATAGGTAAACAAAACAAGATGATGGGTACTTGACAATGGCTGCAATATTGCGTATCAGTACCTTCAACATGGTTGCTTACATTAACAGATATAAACGTGTAAAATTGATCTAATCATATGAGCATAAACTGATCTTTCTCAATAACGAATACATTCAGCAGTATAGTCATTTTAGTTATCTGACATCTATGTATATAGAGATTTATGTCTTTTTCCTTTCCCCTTCATTCTTTCCTCCTTTTCCCTTTCCCAATTACTTTTGCTCTTTGAGCAATTTTTTTTTACCCTTACACAGCATTTATTGTAGATTTTGGATCATATATAATTTTCAGTTTCTTACACTATGGAGACAATATGGTATTTACACATGTGGGTTTGATTTATTGCACTTATGAGTATGGTCTCAAGTCGTGTCCATTTACTTATAAAAGTCTCAATGCAATCTTCCTTGATGGCTGAGTAGTACTCCATTGTATAAAAATATGACATCTTTTCTTATCCATTCCTTGATTGCTGGGCACTAGGTTGTTGCCACGGTTTGGCTATTACAAACATGGGTGCATAAATATCACTGTGCTATGATGTTTTTAATTGTTCTGGGAAAATGACCAGAAGTGTGATAGCTGGGTTGAATGGGATCTCTAATCCTAGCTTCTTGAGGAATCTCCGCACTGATTTCCACAGGGGTTGCACCAGTCTACACTCCCACCAACAGTAGAGAAAAGTTCCTTTTTCCCCACAGCCCCTCCAGCATTTGTTGTTGGTTGATTTTTTAATCTTGGCCATTCTTTCTGGAGTAAGGTGGAATCTCAGTGTTGTTTTAATTTGTGTTTCCTAAGTGACCATTGATACTGAACATTTTTTCATATGTTTATTTACCATTTGTATTCTTTCTCTGAAAAGTGTGTATTCATCTCAGATGCCCATTTTTGGATTGAGTCTTTGAATTTTGGGGGCCTGATTTCTTTTAATTCTTTATATGTTTTAGAAGGAAGTCCTTTGTCTGATGGACAACTGGCTATTTTCCCAGTTAGTGGATTTTCTTTTCACTCTGTTGGAGATTTCCTTTGACATGCAAAACCTTTTTAGTAAGATGAGATGCCAGTTGATTCTGGGAAGTGTTTCCCATGCAATTTGATTTTTGTTCATAAACTCTGCCTATTCCTACATCATCAATATTTTTACCTAATTTTCCCCCAGTAAGTTCAGTGTCTCTCTTATAATATTCAGATCTTTGATCCATTTTGACTTTATTTTAGTGCATGGTGATAGACATGGATCTAGTTTTAGTTTATGACATATGGATAGCCAGTTTTTCCAACACCATTTGTTAACGAGGTTATCTTTCTTCCAATGTACATGTTTGACCCCTTTTGTCAAAGATGAGGTGGTGAGTGTGTTGGTAGTTATGGCTGTATCTTTTAGTCTGTTCCATTGATCTTCAGGTCTATTTAGATTCCAGTACCATGCTGATTTTATCACAGTAGCTTTGTAGTATAGTTTCAAGTCAGGGATTGTGAAGCCTCCTGCCTTCCCTTTGTTGCCCAGAATTGCCTTAGCTATTCTAGGTCTCTTCTGGTTCCAGATGAATTTCAGGAATGCTTTCTGTAGTTCTGTGAGGTAGACAAGTGGTATTTTGTTTGGGATTGCATTAAATGTGTATAACAATTTTGGGAGAATGGCCATTTTCGTGATGTTTATTCTTCCTACCCTATCCATGAAGAGGGAATATCTCTCCATTTTCTGAAATCCTCTTCGATTTCCTTCTTCAGAGTAATGTAATTTTCACTGCATACATCTTTTACCTGCTTTGTTAGATTCATTCCTAAGTATTTCATTTATTTGGTTGTTGTAGTGAAGGGTGTTGTTTCCCTCCTTTCTCTTTGAGTGACTTTATTGTTTGTGTACAGGAATGCTATTGACTTTTGAGTGTTGACCTTGTATCCAGCAACATTACTGAAGTTGGTTATTACATCTAGAAGTGTTTCAATAGATTTTTGGGGGTCTTCTATATAGAGTATCATATCATCTGCAAATAATGATAATTTCACTTCTTCCTTTCCTATCCTTATTCCCTTTATTTCTTTCTCTTGTATATTTTCTCTGGCTAATATTTCCAGAACTATATTGAATAGGAGGGTGATAATGGACATCCTTGTCTTGTTCCTGATTTTAGGTTGAATGTTTTCAGTTTTTGTCCATTTAGTAGGATGTTGGCTATTGGTTTATGATATATGGCTTTTATCAGGTTGAGGTAGAGACCATCTATTCTGAATTTCTGTAGAGTTTTTATTTTTATCATGAATGTGTTGGATTTTGTTGAAAGCTTTTTCTTCATCTATTGAGATAATCATATGGTTCTTGTTCTTGGCCCACTTGATATGTTGTATTACATTTATTGATCTGCAAATGTTGAACCATCCCTGCATTCTTGGGATGAATCCCAACTGACAATGGTGTACAATCTTTCTGATAAGTTGCTGTATTGTATTTGCCAGTATTTTATTGAGGATTTTTGCATCTATGTTCCTGAGGGAGATTGGCCTGTAATTTTCTTTTTGGTTGGGTCTTTCTCTGGTTTTGGTATTAGGATAATACTTGTTTCCAGGAATGAGTTAGGGAGATTTCTTTACCTTTCAATTTCATTGAAGAGTTTGAGGAGTGTTGGCATTAAGTCTTCCCTAAATTTCTTGTAGAATTCAGCAGTGAATTCATCAGGGCTCAGTCTTTTCTTTGTTGGTAGGGTCCTAATTCCATTTTCAATTTCATTAGCTGAAATTGGGTTTTTCAGCAGTTTTCCATCTTCTTGATTCAGCTTTGTTAATTCATAGGTTTCTAGGAATCTGTTCATTTCTTCTGTGTTATTGAATCTATGTGAGTAAAGGTTTTTGAAGTAGGTGTTGATGATCTTCTGTATTTCCACTGGGTCTGTAGTGATTTCACCCTTTTCATTTCTTATTGCATGAATCTGAATTTTTTCTTTTCTCTTTTTGATAAGGTTGGCTACAGGTTTATCAATTTTACTTACTCTTACCAAGAACCAACTCTTTGATTCATTGATTCTTTGTATTGTTTTCTTAGTTTCAATTGCATTAATTTCTGCTCTGATCTTGATAATTTCCTCCCTTCTTTGGGCTTTGGACTTGACTTGCTCTTCTTTTACTAGAAGTTTGAGGTGCAGCATTAGGTTCCTTATGTGTGATCTTTCCATTTTTCTGATGTGGGAGTTTAGTGCTATAAATTTCCCTCTGAGGACTGCTTTCATTGCATCCCACAGGTTTTGGTAATTTGTATTAGCATTTTCATTCAATTGTAGATATTGTTTAATTTCTTCTGTGACCCATTGATTGTTTAGGAGAGCATTATTTAATTTACATGTGTTAATGGGCTTCTTGTGGGTTTTTTTTTGTCATTCATTGCCAATTTTACTGTGCTATGCTCAGATAATATGCATGGAATTATTTCACTTTCTTTGCATTTACTTAAGCATGTTTTGTGGAGCAGTCTATGATCTATTTTAGAGAATGATCTATGTGCAGCTGGGAAGAATCTATATTCTAATGTTGATGGGTGGAACACTTGGTTTACATCTACTAGGTCCATTTGTTCACAAGTTTGATTCAGTTCTGCTATTTCTTTTCTGATTTTTTGTTTGTTTGATCTGTCTCTTTGTGACTGTGGAGTGTTAAGGTCCCCTGTTGTAATGGTATTATTATTTGGTTTTTCCTGTCTGTTAAGAATTGTCTTACATAGTTGGGTGCTCCCATATTTGGTGTACATATATTTATGGTTGTAATCTCTTCCTCTTGAAGTTTTCCCCTATCAAGTATGTAGTGACCTATATCTATTTTGAAAATTTTCAGATTGAAGTTTACACTGTCTACAAATATAATAGGTAGCCCTGCTTTTTTCTGGGTTCCTGTCTCATGGAGTATTTTTGCATCGTTTGATATTTAGTCTGTGAGTTTCCTTTTGAGTTGTGTGTTTCTTTTACACAGCATACTTTTGGATTTTGTTTCTTAACCCAGTGTGCCAGTGTTTCTTTTTATTGGTGAGTTGAGACCATTTATATTGATTGATATAATCGACATATGCTGACTCATCCCAGTCATGATATCTTTCTCTTGTTGGTTTTTGACATTTTCTGTTTAACTGTTTGCCCTGCTTAGTTGTTTCCTTTTGTGATTGTTCTTAAAATTTTAGCTATCTTTGTCTCTTTCCCGAGTGTCTTTCAGTAGTCTTTGTAGTGTTGGGTTGGTGGCCATAAATTTCTTCAGTTGTTCTATGTCATGGAAGTATGTTGTTTCTCCATCAATTTTTAAAGATAGCTTTGCAGGATACATCAACCTGGGTTGAAAGTTGTTTTCTTTCAGGATTTGAGATACTTCACTCCAATCTCTTCTTGACATAAAGGTTTGTGTTGAGAAGTCTGCCATGATTCTGATAGAATTTCCTTCATAGGTGATCTGTTTCTTTTCTCTGGCAGCTTTTAGTATTCTGTTCTTGTGCTGTATTTGTGATACCCTTATTATTATATGTCTGTGTGAAAATTTTTTTGGTTATGGTTAATTGGTGTTCTGCATGCCTCACTTGCCTGTATGTCAGATTCTCATGTTTGGAAAATTTTCTGCTATTATTTCTCCAAATAATCTTTTTAGGTCATTAGTATTGACCCCTGCTTTTTCATTGATACCTATTAATCTTATATTATTTTTCTTGACTAATCTTGCAGATGTTGAACTGCTGTTTCCTGGTTTCTTATTATTTTTAAGAGATCTTTTCTTTCATGATCATAAGCTTCCATGCTGTCTTCATGGTCTGAGCCTGTATCTTCAGCTTCATTCAAGGTTCTTTGCCAGCTTTACATGGAACCTTTAATTTCCTGAATTTCCCTTTGAATATTTCATGTATTTTGTTTGTGTCTTATATTGTTCAAAGTTTCCATCTTTTTTATGTTCTTTAATTTTTTATCTTGATCTTTAGATACACACAGCATTCCTTTTGTAATGATTATCATTTCAATTTTTAGATGATGATTTCTGATTTGAGTTTCTCTACAGCTTCATGGAATTGTTTCTTTGCTTCATTTGCTATCATTTCAGAAATTTCAGTTGTGTTATCCCCAGTATCTTCTATTTCAGTGTCTCTTGGGTTTGTTCTCAGTGGGCTTGGGTATTAAGATTGTCTCTTGGTCTTTCATTTTATCTTATTCTTCTGGGACCTGTGTGGCTGGGCAGGCAGACTCCCAGTGGATGCTCTTGAGCACTGTCCTAGGTAGAGCTTCAAACATCCAGTATCTCTGTGGGTAGCCATGGCACACCTCCAGATTATGGTGCTGGACCCTTGTGTTCTATGGTCTGTGAGGTTGGCCATGTTTTCTCCTGAAGTACTTTGTTGGGTTACTCTGGGCCAGTGGGCTGGACAAGGTTTGTATTTTCCCTGTAGCTAACAGAATCACACACCTGGGACTTGTTGCTGGGGTCTAGAACATGGATGTGTAGCTTTCAGAAGTGCCATGACCCAGGTGGCTAGAAGAGTTGCAGCTCTGGGGTGTATCACTGGACCTTGAGGCTGACTGAGTGGAGTTTTGAATCTCTGGTACCCAGGAGGCTAGGCAGAGCACACCCTGGAGTGTGGCAATGCTCAGATCTTGCAACTAGCTTTGAGGAGTTCATAGCTTCTGGAGTGTGGGGCAAGCCTGAGCAAGACCCAGGCATATAGTTCTGGGGCCTTGCTCTTGTTTGGGTGGGTTTGCAACCTGTAGGACCTGTGGCACTGTTGCACCCCTGAATAATGGAGCTCACACCTTGTGCTCTGATGGGCTGAGCTCAACTTCTCTAAGATCCTGCAGCTAAGTTGGCCACTTCTTGATGAGCTGTTCTGGGGCTCTGGGTTGGGCTGTGTTCCGTACCTCTATGTCCTGTGAGGCTGGATGGGTGTACCCCTTATGGTTTGCTCTGAAATGCTGGCCTGGTTAGAACTTGATCCTCTGTGCAGCTATTGAGCATGAATTCCTGGAGTGTGTTGCTGGATGCTCCACCTTAGTGGGTGGGGGTCAGACCCTCCAGGACCCAGGCAGCTAGGTGGAGCACACCCCGGAGTGTGCCACCATCTGGACTTTGCATCTGGCTGTGGGGACTTCAGAGCCTCTGGAGCATGGGGAAAGCCTGGGTGAGTCCCAGGCATATAGTGCCAGGGCCTTGTTACTGGTTGGGCCTCTCTATCAGCTTTTAATATTCCATTCTTTTGCTGAATTTCAGGAATCTTGATCATTATATCTGGTTGTAGATTTATTTTGGTTGTAGCTAGTTGGAGTAATATGTTTCTCACTTATCTGTATGCCAGATCCTTTTCCCATGTTTGAGAAGTTTTCTGATGTTTCTTATACAGATAGCCTTTTGTGTTGTCATTTGTGTTGACCCCTGCTTCTTCACTGATACCTATCACTCATATTATTTATCTTGCTGGCATTGAATTATTTCCTGTTTCCTTGTTATTTTTAAGAGATCTTTCCTTTTGTGATTGCTAGCTGCCATTCTGTCCTCAAAGTCTGAAAGTCTATCTTCAGTCTCTTTCAAGTGGTTTTGCCAACTTTCCATTTACTTTTTGATTTCCTGGATATCTCTTTGAATATGTTTCATACATTGTAATCCATTCTATATTGTTAGTTAAAGGTTTCCATCATTTTCTTATTCTTTTTTTAATCTATGCATTCCTTAGACATGCTCAGCAATTTTTCATCATATTTGTGATTTCTTCTTTTACCTGAGACATTATTTCTAATATGATTACTTTTACAGTCTCATGAAGTTGTTTCTTTACTTCAGTTTCTATTATCTCAGAGATTTCAGGTGTGTGACTTCTCTTTCTTCCATAACTGTATCTCCCATGCTTGTTCTGTGTGGTCTGGAGGTCTGAGATTGCCTTTTGCTCTATCATCTTGGCATTTTCCTGGGTTTCCCCCAACCAGTTGTTTGTGTGGTCCAAGGTACTTTCCACATTGGCTGCCCCTCTGATGTGTAGGGAAATGGGACAAGTACCTCGGTTTATCTGACCCCAGGTTACCAGGAAGGTAGCAGGGCATACATCAGGCTTCTCCAGACCTCTGCAGCCAAACTTGGCTTTCCCCAATGGCCAGTGGTGTGTGGTGGTGGTGGTGTTTCTCCATGCAAGGGGGTGCATGTCTATGCTGGCAGTCCTCTGATGGTGTCAAGCACACAGAGATGTGTTTGTCTGATTCTTCTGGTGGGTGCTGGCCGCCTAAAGGAAGCAAGGTTCTTCAATGCTATCCTGCAGGTGCACAGGGCTTATCTGGCTGCTGGTCCCTGCTCCTACTGGCTACCTGCAGGAAGCAAGATTTCTGATGGTAGTTGCCAGCAGCAAAAGCAAATCTGACTTGTTCTCTCTGCTCATGCTGGCTGCCTGAGGGAGGCAAACCTTCCAATGGCAGCAGACAGCAGGTGGAGATGGATCTCACTGCATCCCTCTGTCCATGCTGGCTGCCCACAAGAAGCAACCCTTCTGATAGTGGTGACTGGCAGGTGGAGGTGGATCTCCTTTTGAGATTTTTTAATTTTTCAGATCATCCTAAATTAGTCAGACTTCTAACAGAGATCATAAATAGTGACTACTTATGTGACACCTTAAAGCTAATCACATTTTTTCTATCATCAACATCTAAAGATTGAATGAAAGTCTAGCGAACACCCAAGTTTTTGCTTTTCTTCAAAACTTGATAGGTTCAATAACAAGTGTGACCATATGACACCATAGGGATCTAGATCACCTAACAGCTTAAATGCAGGGGTTGTGCTTGTCTCTAAAAGTAGGGTGCAGTTACTATGTTAATAGGTCTGATATAGTAATAGATACAGCACAAAAGCTGACCATAGTTCAAAGATCAGCAAACTATTTGAGACATGCAAGTCCTGGTCAAATATCTGGAATTGGAATCTGGGGTGCTGTCTTGTACATGACCTTTATCATGCTTCTCATAACAGTATTAGTCACTAAATACTTAAACTCTTTTTTTTTTTTTTTGGTACTGGGGATTGAACTGAGGACCTCACATTTACCAAGCAAGCACTTGAACCACTGAGCTAAATCCCCAGCTGCACACTTAAACTCTTAATACAAGGTTTTCTTTATGTTGGACAGCTGTCAAATTATTGGCATTGACAATAGCACAATATCAGAACCTGTCTCCATATCAACTGTTCAGCAGAAAATCCTCAGAGAAAGAACTCAGTAACAATGAGGTTGTCTTGGTATGTACATAGACAGGGACTATACTTACTGTAAGCAGCCATATAGGATGAACTTTGCTCCTTCAGTACTCCTAGGATTTTGAGGAACCAGAGATGTCAGAGAGGGAATACTACAGTAAGAAACAAGAGACACAAAAGAATCACTCCCTTACCTCCATTTAATTCTAAGTAACTTATGGTTATTCCTGTTTCTATTGTCCCAGTAGAAGTGAAGAGTAAGATAACAAAAGCTTAAGAGATTACAGCTGATTCAATAGATGAAAGTCTCCCATTCTGATATTCTGGTCATATTTACTGTAGTCTTACTTCATGCCTGTCTCATGAATATACACTTGTCAAATATAAATAATTCCACAGTGATTTTAAGAATATGCACGTGATTTGGAAGTTGTTGGGATGATTTGGCACAATGTCAATCATTCTTGTCAATAATGCTGGGAAATACAGTGGAAGTCATCTAATGTAGAAATATATAAGACCTTTAAGTTATCAAAGTCTTATTTTATCAGCCTCATTTTTGCTGTGGATACTTTCCTATCTTTTTGACCTGCAATTATTTTTTTTTCTACTGCCATGGCAAATTTACCAATCTATGTTGTACATTTCTCACCATCTACTGGTCCTGACCATAAGTACCATAATCTTCAAGAAATATAGCTGCATACTAATGGCTATTGGTACACTTAGCAATTTTTTTGTCATGTACAAAAACCTGGAAAATTATTGACCAAAACTACACACCTTACCATGACTAAAATGTTTTTGTAAGACCCATCCTGAATATAAGCTTGTCTTTGTTACTAGCATAAAAAAATCTATCCTGTGAAATTTGAAAAATTGGTCCCAGAAATAGAACAAAAATTTGGAGATTTAACTTGAAGTTGTAATTTCTGAGATTCAATGAACAAATTCAGTGTTATATTCAATCAGGTAAAACATTCTAAATCTATTCCAAGATATGAACTTTGAAAAAATATTCCAAGTAATGAATTGTGAAAAAACTATACACAAATAATTTCCCAGAACAAAGAGCAGTAAATCATTTTAAAGATATTCTCAGTAATATAGAGGTTCCCCAGTTTACAAATTTAATCTGGATTATAATTTTGGGAGGATAACTGCATTTGTTTTGTGTGTGGAAGATGGCCATGGATGTGTTTATCACCTGATATGAAGTTGTTAAATGAAACAAAATTGTGCCCAACACTTTTCTTTTTGAACAAATTTGTTTACAAAAAGAAACATTTTTGAATCCAGGTACTATTGTATTAATATGTAAATTTAACTGGGCATATAATGACAGAGAAGGCAGCACTTTCTAAAGGGATGAATGAAAAAATTTAATCAAGAATTTTATATTCATTCATCTCCAATCATTGATTCAGAGATGCTGTGACTGAGGTAAAATGAATCAAGTCCATCTCTATCTCCCACTATTAACCAAGAGATGCTACAACTGGCACAAAGCAAGTCTGAGACTGGCTTCCCTTCCTACCATTGACTTTGATCTGTGGCAAGTGTTAGAAATTGTGGTTGAGACATGCTCCATATCCCACCATTTACCTAGCGTTATGTCATGTGGTGGGAAGCATGTCTGAGAACAGCTCCACCTCCCATCATTGACTGAGAGTTTCTGCAACTGGTGGAAAGTGAGTCTGAGACGTGCTGCATCTCATTGATGGAATTCAGTGACTAAATATGAGTAGCAATGCCAGTTACACAGTAAGAATCTGACTACAGTGCACATGAAGGACAGGTAGGACTAGTGGCATGAAAACGTCAGTAGTAACAGTAAACAATATGAGCCAGCAGGTAAGAAAGGTGAACAGCCTTGTACTTGGGCACAAAATTTACAGACTAGAAGCAGGTGGGCAGGGCTGCCTCTTTTCATTTTTTTAATTTTTAACTTTTTGTCCTTTATTTTTCCATCTTTTTAAAATGACTGGGAAGTATTCTGGCTACAGAAAATGAATCCATTCCCCAAATTCTGATAAAAATTCAGACAAACAATTCAGCAAAAATCCACCTACAATCTTAGCTAGAGTACACATTCTGGCGTCAGATTTGGACCTGCCACAGAACTATACACACTACAGAAATTTCACTGATTTTATTTTTCTCAGTCTGATGTGTTTTTCTTTTGGAAGTCAGTTGGGTTCATTTTCTGTTGTTATTTAAATTTTTGTGGGCTTTTTATTTATTGTCTTTCACTGCTATTGCATTTTCCTTTTACCCATTTTCTGTTTTTCTTTTTGTGCTGTATTTTTCTGTTTTGTTCTTCTTTCTGAATATTTGTTGTTATATTTCCATGTATGTGATAATGTTTATTTCCTGATTGTATTTTCTTTTATTCTTTTCCAGTTTTTTGGTTGTTATTGATGTTGTTGCTTTTTTTCCTTTATCTTTTCTCTTTTTCTCTATGCTTCATTTTGTCATGTTTTGTTCTTCTTTCTGTACATTTGTTGTTGTTTCCAAGTGCAAGGTTATTTCTGATTCCTAGTTATTTTTCTTTGTTTGTTTGTTTTTTGTTTTTTGTCTGTTTGTTTCTTTTCCTTTCCTTTTTAATTTAATTTTATCTTTATTTTTATTTTAAAGAGTATATAACAGGATAAAAACAATCAAAACAAATCAGTGTAAGAGACACAGGACTTATAAACATTATGAAATCAACAGTAGTTACTATAATGCACCTTGATGTCTTCAAAATACTCGAAGATAACTTCAGACATAGTATAAATCAAACAGAACAGAATAGAATAGAAACAATAAAAACAATTCTCTTTTATTTTAAAAAGAAAAAGCAGAAAAGAAAAACAAAAACAAGAGACATACCAACAACTACAAGAACAACAAAAACCCCCAAAACAATAACAGTATACACTTTCAAAACAAGATGATAGGGATATAACAAAGGTTGCAATATTTCATATAGCTATCTTCAAAAGAGCTGCTTAGATTACCAGATATAGACATGCAGATTGATCTAATCATGTAAGTCTTTATTGTTCTTGTCCAAGAACTAATATAATATAATCATCTTAGATACTTTATGTTTATATAAAAATTGTACATTTTTTCTTTTTCCTCCCTTTTCTCCTTTCCCCTATCCTATTTATTTTTCCCTTTGAATAATTTCTTATCTTTTTTCAAAATCTATTGTAGATTTTGGATTATATTTTCTCTTTAAGTTTATTATACTATGCAGAAAATACAGTATGTAAACACGTCTTATTTATTTCACTTATGAAAATGGTCTGAAGTCTCATCCATTTATGTATAAAAGCCTTGATGCAATTCTTCTTTATACCTGAGTAGTACTCCATTGTATAAAAATATCACATTTTTTATCCTTTCCTCAGTTGATGGGCATTTGAGTTGTTATAAATTGTGCTGCAATAAACATGGATGCACATAAATCACTGTGATATGAAGTTTCCAACACTTTTGGTCAAATGAAACCTCTAATTTTAGCTTTTGAGGAACCTCCACACTGATTTCCATAGTGGTTGCACCAGTCTACATTTCTACCAAAAGTGAAGTGTACCTTTTTTCTCACAGCCCCTCTAGCATTTTTTATCTGTGATTTATTGACCTTGGCCATTCTTTCTGTAGTGAGATGGAGTTGTCTCAGTGTTGTCTTAAATTGCATTTCGCTAGTGGCAAATGATGTTGAACTTTTTTTCATATATTTATTTATCATTTGCATGTCTTCATCTGAGAACTACCTATTCATCTCAAATGCCCTCTTTTGGATTTGCTCTTTGAATTTTTGGGTCCTGATATTTTTAAATTCTTTATGTGTTCTAAGTAGAAATCTTTTGTCTGAGGGAGACTTGGCTAAAATTTTTTCTCAATTACTGGGTTTCCATTTCACTTCTTAGAGATTTCTTTTGACTTGCAAAAAATTTTAATAGGATGGGATTCCAGTTGTTGATCCTGGAGAGTAGATTCCATGAAGTTTAATTTTTATTCATGAAATCTTTACCTACCCCTGTGTCTTTAATATTTCTTCCTGCCTTGTGTTCCAGTAGATTGTGTTTTTTCAGTTTTAATATTTAGATCTTTGATTCATTTTGACTTTAGTTTAGTGCCTGGTGATACACATGGATCTAGTTTCAGTTTTTTGCATAGGGAAAGCCAGTTTTTACAGCACCATTTATTAAAGAGGATGTCTTTCTTCCAGTGAGATTGGCCCCTTTGTCAAAGATGAGGTGGCTGAGTGTGTTTGTAGCTGTAGCTGTAGCTGTAGCTGTAGCTGTATCTTATAATCTATTACACTGATTGTCAGGTGTATTTTTTCTTTTTGCCAGTAAAATGCTGATTTTATTACACTAGCTTTGTAGTATAACTTCAGGCAGGGATTGGGATGCCTCCTTCCCTGCCTCTGTTGCCCAGAATTGCCATTGCTATTCTAGGTCTCTTCTGATACCAGATGAATTTTAGGACTGATTTTGCTAGATCTTAGAGGTATACTAGTGGTATTTTGATTAGAATTGAATTAAATCTGTATAACAATTTTAGGAGAATGGCCATTTTCACAATGTTTGTTCTTCCTATCCATGAACATGGAAAGTCTATTTTCTGAAATCCTTTTCAATTTGTTTTTTCAGAGTAATGCAATTTTCAATGTAGTGATCTATTATTTCCTTTATTACATTGATTCCTACATATTAATTTTTTGGGTGCTATACTGAAGGGTGTGGTTTCCTGTATTTCTCCCACAGTGAGTTTGTTGTCTGTGTATAGGATTGCTTTTGTTTTTTGATTGTTGACTTTGTATCCAGCTATATTACTGAATTTGTTTATTAGATCTAGGATTCATTCAGTGGAGTTTTGGGGGTCTTCTATGTAGAATATATGTCATTTGGAAATGATAATTTAACTTCTTCCTTTCCTATCTTATTGTTTTAATTTCTCCCTTTGTCTAGTTTCTATATCTAATGTTTCAAGAACTACATTGAATAGGAGTGGTGATAGTGGACATCCTTATCTTGCTCCTGATTTTTGGTTGAAAGATTTCAACTTTTCTCCATTTAATAAGATGTAGGTTGTTGGTTTATCATATATGGCTTTTATCAGACTGAGGTAAAGACCATCTATTCTGATTTTCTGTAGGGTTTTTATGAAGGAGTGTTGGCCTTTATCAAAAGGTTTTTTCTGCATCTATTATGATGATCATATGATTCTTGTCATTGGCTCTATTGATATGGTATATTATATTAATTTATTTGTGTATGTTGTAACATCCTTGCATTACTGGGATGAATCCCAGTTCATTGTGATTATAATCTTCCTGATGATTTGTTGCATTCTGTTTGCCAGTATTTTATTGAGGATTTTTCTATGTTCATTAGGAGATTTCTCTGTAGCTCTCTTTTATGGTTGGGTTCTTCTCTGCTTTTGCTTTTAGGGTAGTATTTGTGTCTAGGAATAAATATGCAGAAATTTCTTCCCTCTCAATTTCATTAAAGTGTTTGAGGAGTGTGGGAATTAGGTCTTCCTTATATTTTTTGTAGACTTTAGCAGTGAATCCATCAGAACCCGGGCTTTTCTTTTGGTAAGGTTCTAACCATATTTTAAATTTCATTAGCTGGAATTGGTTTCTTCAGCAGTTCTACATCTCCTTGATCAAGCTTTGATAATTTATATGTTTCTAGAAATCTGTCCCTTTCTTCTGTGTTATCAAACTTATGAGAGTAAAGATTTTCTAAGTAGATATTGATGATCTTCTGCATTTTCACAGGGTCTGTAGTGATTTCACCATTTTTACTCCTTATTGAATGAGTTGGTCTTTCTTTCTTTCTTTCTTTCTTTCTTTCTTTCTTTTTTTTTTTTTTGGTATGGCTAACTAGGCAATTATCAATTTTATTTATTGTTTCAAAGAACCAGCTCTTTGATTCAATAATTCTTTGCCTTGTTTTCTTAGTCTCAGTTGTATTAATTACTGCTCTGATCTTTATAATTTCCTCCTTTCTTTGGGCTTTGGGCTTGACTTGCTCTTCTTTTTCTAGATGTTTGAGGTGTAATATCAAGTTGTTTATTTGTATTCATTCTGTTTTCCTGATGTGGAATTCACCACAGTAATTTTTCTTCTGGGAACTGTTTTCCCTGCATCCCACAGGTTCAGGAAATTTGTATTTGCATTTTCATTTCTTTGTAGATATTGTTTAACTTCTTTAATTTCCTCTGTGACCCATTGATTATTTGGGAGCATATTTTTCAGTTTCCATGTGTTTATTTTTTGCAATTTCTTTTGTCATTAATTTCCACTTTCATGCCACTTTGGTAAGATAATATGCCTGGAATAATTTCAGTTATTTTGCATTCACTGAAGCATGTTCTACAGGATAGTTTATGGTCCATTTCAGAGCCTGTCCCACGTGCATCTGAGAAGAATGTAGTCTGATGTTGTTAGGTGGAACACTCTGCACACATCTAATAAGTTCATGTATTCACAAGTTTGATCAATTCTATTATTTCATTTCTGATCTTTTGGTGTAGTTTATCTGTCTCTGTGACAATGGTGAGTTATAGTGCCCTGTTGTGATTGCATTTTTGCTTATTTGATTTTTTTATATCGATTAGTATATGTTTATATATTTGGGTGCTCCTGTGTTTGGTGCATATATGTTTTGATTGTTATCTCTTTCTCTTGAATTTTTCTTCTAACAAGCATGTAGTGATGTTCTTTATCTCTTTTGACCACACTTTGTCTGAAGTGCACATTATCTAGAAACAGAATTGCTATGCCTGCTGTTTTCTGGGTTCCTGTTGAATTGAGTATTGTTTTCAATCCTTTTCTCTCAGTCTATGAATTTCCTTTTTAGTTAAATGTCTCTTCCATACAGTCTATTGTTGGGTTTTGTTTCCTAATCCAATCTGCCAGTCAGTGTCTTTTCATTGGTGAATTAAAATCATTTATATTAATGGTTATAACTAATATGTATTGGCTTATCTTTGTCATATTATCTTTCTGTTGTTGGTTCATTCATTTTTCCCTCTGTTAAATTGCTTGTCCTGCTTGTTGGTGGTTTATTCTTTCTACTGTTGTTCTTGGAATTGGGATAATTTCTATCTCTTTCTAGAGTATCTTTCAGTACTTTTTTCAGTTTGAGTTGTTATAAGTTCTTCAGTTGTTCTTTGTCAGGAAAATATCTTAGTTCTCTATTGATTTTGAAAGATATTTTTGCAGAGTACATCAATATGGGTTGGTAGTTGTTTTCTTTCAGGATTTGAAATAATTCACTCCTTGCTCTTTCTTATATTTTATTTTGAGAAGTCTGGTATGATTCTGATAGACTTTCTTTTATACTTGCTCTGTTTCTTTTCCCATGCTTAGGAAATTCTTATAATATCCTGTTTAGATGCTAAATTTTTGGGGTCTTGATTATATGTCAAGGTGCAAATTTATTTTGACTTTTTGGCTACTGGGTTTGTATATGCCTCACTTATCTGTTTGTCAGTGTCTTTTCCTATGCTTAGGAAATTTTCTACTATTATGTCTATAAATAATCTTTTTCTGTCATTTGTGTTGCTTCCTGTTTTTCATTGACAGCTATCAGCATATATTGGTTCTCTTTGCATCTTCTTGCAGCTGTTGAGTTGTTATTTCCTGTGTCTGTTATTTTTAAGAGCTGTTTCCTTTATGATCATTATTTACAATCATGTCTTTGAGGTCTGGGGGTCTACCTTCAGTTTCATTCGTGAGGTTTTGCCAGGTTTCAATGCAATTTTTGATTCCCTGAATAACTCCTTGAACCTGTTTCATGTAATCTAATTGTTTCCTGATTTGTTTATTCCAGGTTTCCATCAGTTTCCTATGCTTCTCTATTTTTTCTCTATGTCTTTTGATATATTCACCAAATCTTTCAATATGTTTGTCATTTATGTTTTACCTGAGTGATAGTATCTGATCTGATTTCACTTACAGCTTCCTGCAGTTGTTTCTTTACTTCCCTTGCTATGATTTCAGAAATTTCAAGTATGTGATTTCCCAATTTGTACATGTCTATGTCTTCTCTCTTTGATCTGGACATGCCAGAAGCTTAAGATTGCATAATGATCTTTCAGCTTGGCTTCTTTGTGTGTTCCTATGAATCAGCCAGACACCAAGTTCCTGTTGCTTCCTGTTCTGGTGGACTGTCTGTCAGGGGTCCTCACTGAGGCTTGCTGTTGGATTTGGTACATTGGCACAGACAAGTTGTCTCCATGGACCGCACCAAGGGCACTGGATGACTGCAGGTTGCTTGGCATAAGTTTCCAGTCCCTGTGGGACACAGAGACAGTTCCAAGGTGTAGATGGTTCATTTGGTGCAGAATCCCAGTCCAAGCAGGTCTCATCAAGGTTCTCCAGTGACTGCAATGACTGCTGGACACAGATTTCCAGACCTCACAGGCTTCAGACATGCTGTCTGGGTGTGTGAAGCCCTCTGAGCACAGCTTCCCAATCCCCAAGAACCTCACTGAGACATTCTGGATGACTACAGGACTATTGGGTGCAGACTTCTGGTCTCTGCAGACCTCAGAGATGCTATCCAAGTGTGGCAAGGCCTCTGGGCAAAGATTCTCAGTCCCAAAGAGCTTAACCAAGGGTTCCTGGATCACTGCAAGTTGCTGGGTGCAGAGTCATGGTCCTCCAGAGCCTCAGAGAATGGTGTTCAGGTGTGACCCCAAGAATCTCACTAAGGGTTTCTGGTTGACTGCACAATGCAGGTACAGACTCCAGTCCCTGCCAGCCTCACAGATGCTGATGGTGTGGGTGGGCTACTGGTACAATGTTCTGGTCCCCAAGAGCCTCATAGAGAGCTTCTGAATAACTACAGGATTCTGGATGATGACTCTAGGTCCTGTGTGCATCAGAGATGGTGTTTGGGTGTGAACAGGCCATTAGGCATTGCTTCACAGTCCCCCAGATTCTCACTGAGAATTCAAGGATGACTTCAGGTCACTGGGTGCAGACTCTTGTTCCCAATGCACCTTGGAGATGTCATCCAGGTGTGGATGGGCCTCTGGGTTCAGCTTCCCAGTCCCAAAGAGCCTCACCAAAATTTCTTGGATGACTGCAGTTTGCTGGGTGCAGACTGTCAGTCTTGAATTCTCAGTGAGAATCTGGGGTACTGTGAAGCTATGCCTAATGACCTGTTCACACCCAAACACTATTTCTGAGGCACAAGGGACCTAGAGTCATCATCCAGAGTCCTACAGTTATCCAGAAACTCTCCATGAGGCTCTTGGGGAACAGAACGTTGTACCTAGTAGCCCACCCACACCATTAGCATCTGTGAGGCTGGCAGGGACTGGGAGTCTGCACCTGGCATTGTGCAGCCAACCAGAAATGGTGTTCAGGTGTGCAGTGACCTCTGGGCAGATTTTCTATGCATGAGTCTCTCACTCTCAGTCTCTGTGGGTCTCAGAGATGCCATACAGGTGTGGGTGGGCCTCTGGACATAACTTCCAGTCTTCAGGAGCCCTACCAAGGTATCCTGGTTGACTGAAGTTGCTGGGCACAGACTCATGGCTCCCACAGGCCTCAGACATGATATTCGGGTGTTGGTGGGTTGCAGAGCAGTTTTCTTGTCCCCAAAATCCTCAAGGAGTGTTTTCAGAGGACTTCACGGCCTGGCTGCAAGGTCTGAGGACCCCCTGTTCCTGTGAGCCTCAGAGATGCTTCCTGGGTGTGGGTCCACATCAAGATGCAGCTTCTCTGTCTCCAGAAGCCTCACTGAGGGTTTCCTGATGATCATGGGTTGCTGGGCATAGATTCCTGGCTTCCATGGTCCTCAGAGATGGTGTTCTGGTGTGGGCCAGCCACTGGTTGCAGGCTTCCAGTCCCCAAGAGCCTCATCAAGTGTTCCCAGATGACTGCAGGACCTTGGTTGAAGACTCTCAGTCTCCACAGACCTCAGATGTGATATTTAGGTATGGAAGGCCTGCAGTGTGCAGCTTCCCAGTGCCCAAGAACCTCACCAAGTGTTCTCAGATGACTGCAGGATCTTGTTTGCAGACTTCCAGGGCCCAAGGACTTCAGAGGTGGTGTTCAGGTGTGAATGGGCACCTGGGCACAGATTTGAAATCCCCAAGGGGGTCATAAGGGTTCCTGTATGACTGCTGGTTGCCCAGCACAGAATCCTGATTCCTGCTTGCCTCAAACATACTGTTAAGTTGTCTGCAAGCCTCTGAGTAAAAGTCCTTGTCTCAAGAGCCTCACAGAGTGTTCCTGGATGACCGCAGGACCATGGTCACAGACTCCCAATCCCCAGTGGCCTCAGAGACTGTTTGGGTGTGCAGATTCCAAATCCCCAAGGTCCTCACTGAAGGTTCCAGGATGATTGGTGGTCACCTGTCACAGAAGCCTGGTTGCCATTATCCTCAGAGATACTGCCAAGTTGTCTATGAGTTTCTGGTTGCAGCTTACTAGTTCCCACGAGCCTCATCAAGGGCTCTCAGATGACTGCTGGTTGCTAGGCCCAGACTCCTTATCTCCACAGGCCTTATAGATGCTGTTTATGTAAGTACTGGCCTCTGGGAACAGCTTTCCAATACCCAACAGTCTCTCCAAAGATTCTTCATTGACTGTAGGAGCCTGGACACAGACTCCCAGCCCCTGAAAGCCCCAGACATGTTGGCTCTGGGTATAATTTTCCAGTCCCTGTAAACCTCACTGAGGGATCCTTGTTGACTGCAAGTTGCTGGACACAGACTCCCTTTCACTTTGGGCCTTAGTCATGCTGTCCAGATATGGGTGGGCCACTGGGTGTACCATCTCAGTCACCAAGGGCCTCACTAAGGGTACCTGGATGTCTACTGGTTGCTGAGCACAGACTGCAGTCCCTGCAGACCTCAGAGATGCTGTCTGGGTGTGCACAGGCTTCTGGGTACTGGTACTCAGTCCCTAAAAGCCTCATATATGGTTTGTGGATGATTGCAGGTTGCTGGGCACAGACTTTTGGTCACTGCTGATCTCAGAGGTGGAATTTGGGTGATGGTGGGGTCTCTGGACACAGGTTTCCAGTCACCAAGAGTCACACCAAGAGTTCCTAGTTGACTTTAGGATCCTGGGCATAGGCTTCTGGTCCCTGCAGGCCACAGTAATAATGATCAGGTGGGGGTGGAAATCTGGGTACAACTTCCCAGTCATCAAGAGCCTCATTGATGGTTCTCTCATGACACTAGGACCCTAGTCACAGACTTCCAGTCTCCAGGGGCTTCATAGATGCTGTCTGGATGTGGGCAGTCCTCTAGGAATAGCCTCCCTATCTTTAAGAACCTCACCTATTGTTTTTGGATGACTGCATAACACTGTATGCAGACTCCAAGTTCCCTTTGGACTCAGACACGGTGTTGAGGTGTGGTCGGGCCACTGGTCACAGCTTCCTAGTTCCCAAGAGCCTCACTGAGACTTCTGGGATAACTGCAGGACACTGACTGAAGACTCCGTGTCTCCATGGGCCTCAGAGATGCTGTCAGGATGTGGGTGATCCTCTGGTTGAAGCTCCCCAGTCCTGCAGAGCTTCACTGAGGGCTCCTGGATGACTGTAGTTTGCTGGGAGTAGACTACAGGTCTCTTCTAGCCTCAGAGATGGTGTTCAAATGTGGGTGGGCTTGTAGGTGCCACTTCCAAATCACCATGAGTCTTTCATGGTTCCTGGTTGACTTCAGCACCCTTGGCACAAACTTCCAGTCCCTGTAGACCTCAGAGATAGTGTTTGGGTATGGCTAGTCCTCTGGGTTCAGCTTCCCAGTCCCAAGAGTCTTTTGGAGAGTTCCTGATTGACTGCAGGATCCTGAACACCGACTTCCAGTCCCTGTGGGCCTCAGAGGTACTGTCCTGAATTATTTTCCTTTTTTTTTTTACTTTTTCTATCTTTTCTGCTCTGCCCTATTTTATTTCTCTTGTGCATTTGTTATTTCTTTTGTGCATTTGTTGTTTTGTGCATTTGTCTCCCGTGTGGTTATTTTTGTTCCTTTCTTCAACTCTCTCTTTTCTCTTCTTTCTTTATACCTTGTTTCCTCTTGCCTTCATGATTTAGATCACTAAACTGTTTTGTTTTATTCTTATCCTCTTGCTCTCTTTCATTAAATCTTTCTAGAATTTGGTACATTTATATGAGTGAACATTATCTCTTCTCTCTCTGGTTCACTTCAATACTCTAGGCTTCCTCTTCCAATTCTTTCCTACAATTAACCAAAACTTGGATGATCATCCTATGCACTCCAACCTTGCTTCTATTGTATATAACTTCAGCCACCACTCCATCTTATGCCTGTCCCTCTTAACCACCCCACACCACAAAAAACAGGGTAAAATCAATCTAATGAGGGGAAAGTCATTGCATACAACTTCCTGGGATATGTTGGGTTTATTATATCACTGTAGAGCTTCTCCTTTTGTTAAAGATGTCAAGTTATTTACACATTTTATTGGTAGTCAGACTGTGCTACATGGTTATTTTTAACTACTACTTTCACCAGAATGGTTAAATATAATCATTTTTTCTCCCCTGTATGACAATCCTGTGGAAGCCTATAACTATCACCATTGGCCAGTACCAAAGGAATGAGTCATGAGTCAAATGGACAGCAACTTCATAGTCTTAATACACTGCCAAGGTTGGTTCTTGGGTTAGATGTAGAGACCAGAAACCACCTACACCTAGAAGATACCCTAGGGAAAATGCATCTCCTTGGAAAACTTCAAACCAGGGATAAAATTATCTAAAACAAAAGATTCTATAAGTATCATCAAAGAAAACAAAATAAATAGAAAGTAAAAAATTATAAGGCAAAGAAGCAAAACACAACACAAAACACCCAGTACAGCCAGGACAAGTCCAGAGCACAAAGAGATAGAGGTAATAAGAATTACTGAAACTCTCTGAAATTATAGCAGCAGAAATAAAACAAAGGAAGAAGTTACAGAAAAGTAATCTCTAAAACAA
The DNA here is from genome assembly GCA_004363535.1 of Dasyprocta punctata. Taxonomy (NCBI): domain Eukaryota; kingdom Metazoa; phylum Chordata; class Mammalia; order Rodentia; family Dasyproctidae; genus Dasyprocta; species Dasyprocta punctata. Next base: position 26,235 of record RJWM01009196.1, read on the forward strand.
AAAAGAAATCACAAAATGGAAGACATTAGAGCAGAAACAGATGAAAAAATATAGGAACTCAGGAGAAGTATGAAAATAATGAATTAACATACACAAAAATGGAATCAGTGAAAATGATCCAAACAGAAATCAACGAGATTAAAAACCACATAAAATACATGCAAAAGATTGAATAAATGTGAGGGTAGAATATTATCCATGGAAGACAGGAATGTGACTAATGGCCAGGTAAAGAAAGACATTTAAAAAATATCAGTGCATACAAAAATCAATTCAATGGCAAAAAGATGAAGCGAAGAAGAACAATTTGACTGGAGTCAGGCAGAAAGCTGAAGATAGCACAAATGCCTTTAAAAACCCCTTTATGGAAATGACAGAAAACTTCCAAAACAAGGATAAATAATTTGACATACAAATAAATGAAACATACAAAATTTTATATAGCCATGACCAAAATAAATCTACAACAAGGTATATCATAATCAAGATTCCAGTAAGTCCAACAAAGTATTTTAAAGAGCTAGAGAAAAGAAACAAATACAGAAAAGTGCATCAGAATCATAACACACTTCCCAACACAAACCCACAAATGAATAAGAGGCTTAAGTGAAGTATTTCAATCCCTAAAAGCAAGCAATCTTTAGCTCAGGTTGATGTATCCTATTTTCTTTCAAAAATCACTGGAAATATAAGATACTTCCATGAAAAAGAACAACTGAAGAAATACGTGACTACCAAACCTGTTCTAGAGAATACTCCAAAGTATATATTAAAAAGACATAAGGAAGACTACAAACACAGGAATAAAAATAGAAGTCACCAAGCAGGATCAACAATTAAACAGAGGATAAAGAAATGAAACTAACAACAGGAAAAGAACATGAAAAAGATAAGGCAAAACTTATCAGTTGTAATTAGCATTATATATGGTCTCAACTCACCAATCAAAAGAAACAGACTGGCACAACAGGTCACGAAATGATATCCAACAATATAATACATTCAAGAAACATATTTAACTCAAAAAGAAACTCATAGACTGAAAATAAAAGAATGTAAAACAATTCTCCATGCTGCAGGAACACAGACAAAAGCATTGATAACTATTCCTTTAGCAAATAATGTAAACTTTAAGGCAAAACTAATCAACAGCAACCAGGAAGACCACTACATACTAGTTAAAGGGAAAGTCCTAGAACAACAGATAACAAACAAATATATATGCACCAAACACTATCACAACAAACTATGTATAACAAATATTAACTTTCATATCAAATATTATACATGAAACACTAAACAAGAACTGACACAATTGTAGTGGGAGATATTAATTAATCACTCTCACAAGTACATAGGTCAATAGACAAAAAACTGACAGAGAAATATTAGAATTAAACCAAATACTTGAAAAATGTACTTGATAGTTTTCTACAGTGTTCCACTGCAAAACATTAGAATATGCAATCTTCTCAGATGCACATGAAATGCTCTAAAAAACAGACCACATATTAGTCCACAAAACATGTTTGTTTAATCTTTTTTAAGAGAAAAAAGACACATATAAGAAAGAAAAAGCAAAAGAGACAAAAAATGACTAGAGCAAATACACAACACTAACATTAAAGGTTTATAAAACTGGATGACAGAAACTTGACAATGGTGGCAATATTGTGTATCATTACCTTCAAAATGGTTGTTTACATTAACAGATATAGACATGTAAAATTGATCTAATCATATGAGTATTAACCAATCTTTCTCAATAACTATACATTCAGCAGTATGTTTGTTTTAGTTATCTTACATATACATATATACAGATATATATAATTTTCCTTTTCCATTCCTTCTTTTCCCCTTTTACCTTCCCAATTACTTTTGCACTTTGAGCAGTTTCTCACCCTTACATAGTATTTATTGTAGATTTTGAATCATATATACTTTTTCAGTTTCTTACATTAGGGAGACAATACAGTATTTGAGCATGTGGGTTTGATTTCTCTCACTTATGAATATGGTCTCCAGTCTTGCTCATTTACTTATAAAAGTCTCAATGCAATCTTTCTTGATAGCTGAATAGTACTCCATTCTATAAAACTACCACATCTTTTTTATCCAGTCTTTGATTGATGGGCACTTGGGTTGTTTCCAAGATCTGGCTATTACAAATTGGGATTCTATAAACATGGGGGCACAAATATCACTGTCATGTGATGTTTTCCATTCTTCTGGTAAAATGTCCCAAAGTGAGATAGCCAGGTTGAATGGGATTTCTAATCCTAGCATCTTGAGGAAACTCCACACTGATTTCCACAGTAGGTGCACCAGTCTACACTTCCAGCAACAGTGGACAACAGTTCCAGTTTCCCCACAACCCCTCTAGTGTTTGTAGTTGGTGGATTTTTAATGTTGGCCATTCTTTCTGGAGTGAGATGGAATCTCAGTGTTGTTATAATTTGCATTTCCTGAATGACCATTGATGTTGAACATTTTTTCATATATTTATTTGCCGTTTGTATTTCTTTCTTTAAGAAGTGTGTATTCATCTCAGATGCCCATTTTTGGATTGGGTCCTTGAATTCTAGGGGCCTGATTTCTTTTAATTCTTTATATGTTTAAATAGGAGTCCTTTGACTGATGGACAATTGGCTAAGATATTTTCCCTCTTCATGGGTTTTCTTTTCACTCTGTTGGAGATTTCCTTTTACATGCAAAAACTTTTAGTAAGATAAGGTCCCAGTAGTCGATTCTGGAAAGTGTTTCCCATGCAGTTTGATTTTTGTTCATGAACTTTCTGCCTATTTCTATGTCATCAAGATTTTTAACTACTTTGTTTTCTAGTAAGTTTATTGCCTCTGTTTTAATATTCAGATCTTTGATCCATTTTAACTTTATTTTAGTGCATGGTGATAGGCATGGATTTAATTTTAGTTTACAGCATATAGAAAGCCAGTATTTCCAGCACAATTTGTTAAAGAGGCTCTCTTTCTTCCAATGTCCATGTTTGGCCCCTTTGTCAAAGATGAGGTGGCTAAGTGTGTTTGTAGCTGTGGCTCTGTCTTCTAATCTATTAAACTGATCTTCAGGTCTGTTTTGATTCCAGTACCATGCTGATTTTATCACACTGGCTTTGTAGTATATTTTCAAGTCAGTGATTGTACAGTCTCCTGTCTTACCTTTGTGGCCCAGAATTGCCTTTGCTATTCTAGGTGTTTTCTGGTACCAGATGAATTTCAGGAATGATTTCTCTACCTCTGTGAGGTAGGAAAGAGGTATTTTGTTTGGGATTGCATTAAATCTGTATAATAATTTTGGAAGAATGGCCATTTTCATGATGTTTGTTCTTCTTATTCATGAACAGGGAATATCTTTCCACTTTTGGAAATCTCCTTTGATTTCCTTCTTCAGAGTAATGTAATTTTCATTGTATAGATCTTTTACTTTCTTTGTTAGATTGATTCCTAGTATTTCATTTTTTTGGATGCTATAGTGAAGGGTGTGGTTTCCCTTATTTCTCTGTCAGTGACTTTGTTGTTTGTGTACAGGAATGCTATTGACTTTTGAATGTCCACCTTGCATCCAGCTACATTACTGAATTTGCTTATTACTTCTAGAAGACTTCTAATGGATCTTTGGGGGTCTTGTATGTAGAGTACCATATCATCTGCAAATAATGATAATTTCACTTCTTCCTTTCCTATACTTATTCCCTTTGTTTCTTTCCCTTGTCTAATTGCTCTGGCTCATATTTCCAGAATTATATTGAATAGGAGTGGTGATAATGGACATCCTTGTCTTGTTCCTGATTTTAGGTTGAATGTTTTCAGTTTTTCTCCATTCAGTAAGATGTTGGCTATTGGTTTATGATATATGGCTTTTATAAGGTTGAGGTAGAGACCATCTATTATGATTTCCTGTAGAGTTTTTATCATGAATGAGTGTGGGATTCTGTCAAAAGCCTTTTTCTGCATCTATTGAAATGATCATGTTTTTCTTGTCTTGACCCTATTAATAGGGTGTTTTACATTTATGGATTTGCAGATGTCGAACCATCCCTGTATTTCTGGGATGAATCTCACTTGATCATGGTGTATAATCTTTCTGATAACTTTCTGTATTCTATTTGCCAATATTTTATTGGGGATTTTTGCATCTATGTTCCTGAGGGAGATTGGCCTGTAATTTTCTTTTTTGGTTGGGTCTTTCTCTGGTTTCGGTATTAGGGTAATATTTGTTTCCAAGAAGGAGTTAGGGAGTCTGACTTCCCTTTCAATTTCATTGAAGGGATTTTAGAGTGTTGCCATCGTCTTCGCTAAATTTCTAAATTTCTTGTAGAATTCAGTTGTGAACCCATCAGAGCTCAGTCTTTTCTTTGTTGGTAGGGTTCTAATTATATTTTCAATTTCAGTACCTGATATTAGGTTATTCAGTAGTTTTGCATCTTCTTGATTCAGTTTTGGTAATTCATAGATGTCTAGGAATCTGTTCATTTCTTCTGTGTTATCTATGAGAGTAAAGATTTTCCAAGTAGGTGTTTATGATCCTCTGTATTTCCACAGGGTCAGTAGTGATTTCACCCTTTTCATTTCTTATTGCTTGACTCTATGTATTTTTTTTCCTCTTTTTGATAAGGTTGGCTAAGGGTTTATCAAATTTTATTTACTCTTTCAAAGAACCAACTCTTTGAATCATTGATTCTTTGTATTGTTTTCTTAGTTTCAAATGCATTAATTTTTGCTCTGATCTTGATAATTTCCTCCCTTCTTTGGGCTTTAGAATTGACCTGCTCTTCTTTTTCTAGAAGTTTGAGGTGCAGCATTAAGTTGTTTATGTGTGTTCTTTTCATTTTTCTGATGTGGGAGTTTAGTGCTATAAATTTCCCTCTGAGGACTGCTTTCATTGTATCCCACAGGTTCCGGTAATTTGTATTTGCATTTTCATTCAATATTAGATATTGTTTAATTTCTTCTTCAATTTCTTCTGTGATTCATTGGTTATTTACGAGAGTATTATCTAATTTCCATGTGTTTATGCAGTTCTTGTAGGCTTTTTTGTCATTCACTTCCAATTTTACTACGCTATGGTCAGAAAATATGCATGGAATTATTTCAGTTCCTTTTCATTTACTTAAGCATGTTTTGTGGACAAGTATATGATCTATTTTAGAGAATGACCCATGTGCAGCTGAGAAGAATGTGTATTCTGATGTTGATGTGTGAATACTTGGTACACATCTACTAGGTCCATTTGTTAATAAGTTTGATTCAGTACTGTTATTTCTTTGTATTTTGTTTTTTGATCTATGTCTCTGTGACAGTGGGGTATTAAAGTCCCTGATTATATCTGTGTTATTGTTTATTTGGTTTTTCATGTCTATTAAGAAGTGTCTTACATAGTGTGGTGCTCCCATATTCGATGCATGTATATTTATGATTGTAATTTCTTCTTCTTGAAGTTTTCCCCTAACAGGTATGTAGTGACCTTATCTCTTTTGATCATTCTCGGTTTGAAGTTTGCATTGTCTGCAAACATAATAGCTACCCCTGCTTTTTTATGGGTTCCTGTTGCATGGAGTGTTGTTTTCCAGCCTTTTATGTTTAGTCTGTGAATTTTCTTTTGAGTGAAATGTGTTTCTTGTACACAGCATATTGTTGGATTTTGTTTCTTAACACACTCTGCTCATCTGTTTCTTTTTATTGGTGAGTTGAAACCATTTACATTAATTGATATAACTGATATGTACTGACTCATCTCTGTCATGGTATCTTTCTGTTGTTGGTTTTCTACATTTTCTGATTAATTATTTGCCTGGCTTAGTGGTTTCCTTTTGTTGTTGTTCTTAAGATTGCAGCTATCTTTGTCTCTTTCTAGAGTGTCTTTCAGTACTCTTTGTAGTGTTGGTTTGGTGGCCATAAATTTCTTTGGTTGTTCTTTGTTATGGAAGTATCCTATTTCTCCATCCATTTTTAGGGTTGGTTTTTCAGGATACATCAATCTTGGTTGAAAATTGTTTTCTTTCAGATTTTGGAATACTTCACTCCAATCTCTTCTTGACTTAAAGGATTGTGTTGAGAAGTCTGTCATGATTCTAATAGGCTTTCCTTCATAGGTGATCTGTTTTTTTTTCTCTGACAGGTTTTACTATTTTGTTCTTGTGCTGTATGTCTGATACTGTTATTATCATATGTCTGGGTGAAGATTTACTTTGGTTCTGGTTAATTGGGTTTCTGTATTCCTCACATATCTGTATATCAGATTCTCTTCCCATGTTTGGAAAATTTTCTGCTATTATTCTGTGAATAGTCTTTTCTGGTGATTAGTATTGAACCCTGCTTTTTCACTGATGCCTATTAAACATGTTATTTCTCTTGGCATCATCATGTAGCTGTTGAATTGTTGTTTCTTGGTTCCTTATTATTTATAAGTGATCTTTTCTTTCATGATCATAAGCTCCCATGCTGTCTTCAAGGTCTGAGATTACATTTTCAGCTTCATGCAAGTGGTTTTGTCAAGTTTCCATGGAATTTTTCATTTCATGAATTTCCTTTTGAATCTGTTTCATGCATTCTATCTTTGTCTTATATTGTTCATTCAAAGTTTCCATCTTTTTTATGTTTTCCTATTTTTATCTTGATCTTTAGATACACACATTTCTTTCATAATGATTATCATTTCACTTTTTAGCTGAGAGATTATTTTTGATTTGAGTTTCTGTATAGCTTCATGGAGCTGTTTCTTTACCTCGGTTGGTTTCATTTCAGAAAGTTCAGTTATGTGATTCCCAGTCTCTTCCATTTCAGTGTCTCTTGGGTTCATTCTCAGTGAGTTGGGGGATTGAGACTGTCTCTTGGTCTTTTGTCGTGTCATTTTCTTCTGGGATGTCTGTGGCTAGGCCAGCAGCCTCCCAATGAATTGTTCTAGAAAACTGTGTTGGGTAGAGCTTTAATCCTCCAATATTCCCATGGCTAGCTGGGCACACCCCTAGATTATGGCACTGAACTCTTGTGTTCTGTGGTCTGTGAGGCTGGCCACATGTTCCCCAGATGTACTTTGTTATGTTGCTCTGGGTTGCTGGGCTATGTGTACTGTGAGGCTGACCACTCATTCTCCTGGTGGGTTGCACTGAGACATGGGACTGGGTAGCGCTGGATCCTCTGTGCAGCTAGTGAGGGCTCACTCCTGGACTGTGCTGTTGTAGCCTCTGCTTTACTGGGTAGGGGCCAAGACCTCTGGAGCCCATGTGGCTAGGTGCAGTGCACCCCAGAGTGTGGTACCACTTGAATCTTGTGTCTGGTTGCAGGAAGTTCAGTGTCTCTGTGGGTGGGCTTGCTGGGCAAGCCCAGGCAAGTCCCAGGCATATAGTGCTGGGACTTTGCTCCTGGTTGGGTGGGTTAGCAACCTTTAGGACTTGCTGTGCCAGCTGCACCCCTGAAAAATGGAGCTTTTGCCTTGTGCTTTGATGGGTAGAGCTCAAGTTTTCTAAGGCCCTGCAGCTACACTGGCCAGTCCCTGATGAGAAGCTCTGGGGCTCTGGGCTGGGCTGGGTTCAGTACCTCTGTGTCCTGTGAGCCTGGCCAGGCATTCCCCTGGTGGGTTGTGCTGAGATGCAGGACTGGGTAGAACTGAATCCTGTATGCAGCTAGTGGGTGCACACTCCCAGGCTGTGCTGCTGGAGCCTCCACCTCACTGGGTGTGGGCCAAGACCTCCAGGACCCAGGTGGCTAGGCAGAGTGCACCCAGGAATGTGGTGACACCCAGAGCTTGTGTCTGGTTGTGGGGAGTTCAGAGCCTCTACAGACAAGCCCCAGTATGTCCCAGGCATATAGTCCACAAAACATGGTTAAGTAGATATAGAGGAATTGAAATCATCCCATGCAAGCTACCAAACAATAGTGTAAAGAAACTGGAAATTAATGATTAAAGAAATCACAAAAATTACATGAACACACGCAAATTAAGCAATACACTTACAGAGGAAATTACCATTGAAATTAAAGAGTATATACAATTAAGTGGCAATTATAATACAAACTACTAAAGCTCATTGAATGCAATGAAATAAGTTCTACAAGGAAAAGTTATATTGATGAACTATCACATCTGCAAAACAGAATGAGTGCAAATGAACAATCTTATATTAAACCTCAAACTTCTAGTAAAAGAATAACAAATCAAACCCAGAACTCATATGAGAGGGAATTATAAAGACAAGAGCAAAAATTAATACAGTTGAGAACTAAGAAAATAATACAAAGACTCAATGAATTGAAAGAACAAGTAAAATTGATATAGCATTAGACAGCCTCATTAAAATGAGGAAACAAAAAACTAAAATTTAGCCTAATAGGAATCAAATGGAGAAATCATAATGATCATTCAGGAATTCAGATCCTCTATACCTAATATAAGAATCTATTTCTAATATGATGGAGTAGTAGAAATGGCCAGAATCCTAGACATAATCAAATTGAACAAACATAAATCATGCAGATTTATAAATTCTGAATAACACACTATCAAGCCAATGAAATAGAAAATGTAAATAAAAATTTGGCAAAAAAGAAAAACTCAGACTCTGATAGATTCAGTGTTGATCTCCACAAGAAATTTAAAGATCTTTTGTAACTAGTGCTGTAACTCTTTATGGAAATTGGACAAGAAACAATACATTCATAATCATTTCTGGAATCTAGTATTACCATAATTCCAAAACCAGAAAAGAACTCAACCCCCACCTAAAAAAGTGACAGGTCAATCCCCCTAATGAACCTAGATGAAAAAATATTCAACAAGATACTAGAAAACTGAATGAAGCAAATCCTTAAGATTACATACCATGATCAAGAATTCATCTCAGAAATGCAAGGATAGGACAACATATGTAAATCAATAAATGTAATACATCATAATAAGGTAACCAAAGACAATAATCATGTGATAATCTCAATAAATAGAAAAAGTATTTGACAACATTCAGCAACCACTCATTATAAAACCCAACAGAAACTGGAATAGAAGTTCTCTATCTTAATCTGATAAAAGCCAACTTTGACAAACCAACAACTAATATCATAATAAGAGGTCAAAATTAAAGCTTTCAATTTAAAATCAGTGACAAGACAAGAATGTCTACTATCATCATTCCTGTTCTATCTAGTTCTGAAAATATTGGGTGGAATGATTAGATTAGAAAGAAAAATAAAGGGAATAAAGAAAGAAAAGAAATGAGTAAAATTTTCACTATTAGCAGATGACACGATCCCTATATAGAAGACCCCAAAAGCCTCCATCAAAAACTTGTAAATTTAAAAATGAAATTCAGTAGTGTTAGTAGCTATAAAGTCAATACTCAAAAATGAATAGCACTGCTGTACACAAGAAACAAACTCAAGGAGAGATACATTAGGGAAATTACACACTTTATAATAGTATTCAAAAAATGAGACAGTTATCAAACTAAGAAAAGAAGTAGAAGATCTATACATTGCAAATTACAGTACTCTGAAAAAGGAAATTAAAAAGGACATTAGAAAATGGGAAAATATCCCTTGTTCATGGGTAATGAGTGAATATAGTGAAATTTGCCATATTCCAAACCTGTTATAAAGATTTAATGCAATCCTAATGATAATGTCATTAGCATAGCTCACAGAACTAAAGAAAACATACCTAAAATTCGTCTGAAACCAGAAGAGACCAAAAATAACAAAAGCAGTTCTGCACAACAAAGGCAAGTCAGGGAATGGCACAATCCATGACCTGAAATATTGCAACAAAGATAGTGTGATAAAATCTTCATGGTAATGGGAAAATAATATGGATTAGAGGATCAGAGAAACTGGATAGAAGTGCAGAAGGAAATTCAAACACACCAAGCCACCTTAACTTTGATGAAAGAACTAAACCTATTCAATGAAAGAAGAGTATCTCTAATAAATGATGCTGAAAAAACTGACTTTCCACTTGCTGAAGACTAAAACTACATCCCTAATTATCAACATGCACTAAGTAAAAATGGATCAAAGATCTAAATATTAAAACAGAAACACTAAATTCACTGGTGGAGAAAATAGGTAGAAATATTGAGGAAATTTGTATAGGTAGAGACTTCATGAACAAAACCCAGACCACAGGAGAAATATTACAAAGAATCAGCAAATGGGTTCCCACCTTATGAAAAAGCTTTGTACAGCAAAAGAAATTACCAACTGAGTGAAAATACAACCCACAGATTGGGAAAAAATTATCTGTCAGACAAAGGACTTATACCTAGAAAAAATAAAGAATCGGAAAAAAAATCTGCCTCCTCAAATTCAAAAGCCCAATCCAAAAATGAGAATTTGTGAGAAATACATGCTCCCAGATGAATAAATAAAACTGGAAAATGAACACATGAGAAAATATTCAACATCATTAGTCATCCAAGAGATGTAAACTAAAATATTGAGATTCTATCTAATTACAGAAAGAATGTCAATCATCAAGAAATCAAACAATATCAAAAGCCAAGATGGAGGATTGTGAAGAAAAGAAACACTTATGCACAGTTTCTGGAAGTGTAGACTTATGCAATCATTGTGGAAATCAGTGTAGAAACTTCTCAAGAAATGTATTATTAGATGTCCCATACCACCAAGTTAATCTACTCCTAGATTTCTCACCAGAAGAAATAAAAGCATTATACTAAAGTGATGTATGTGTCTGTATTTTTGACAGCACAATTTGAAATACCTAAATATTGGAAAAAACCAAAAGTACATCAGCTGTAATTGAATAAAAAATACAATTAAAAAATACTATAGTATACTACTCAGCCATAAAAACAGGTTAAACTTGAGAATTTTATAGGTAGCTTCCCATGACTCAGCACAAGGCATTCAGGGCCTGGTAGGAGAAACAAGCCACTTTGTCCTTCCTGTGAGCTGGTAGAAGCTATTTTCACAGTATTTTTCTTCCCATCTATGAAAAGTGGATGATTTTCAAAGTTCTGAATTCCTCTTTGAATTCTTTCTTCAGAGTAATCTGATTTTCTTTCATTTTTTAATTTCCTAAGTATTTTGTTATTCTAGGTATTATTGTGAAGGTTGTGGTTTCTCTTAATTCTCTCTTAATTGGTTTGTTATTTGTGTACAAGAATGCTACTTATTTTTGAGTGTTGCTTTTGTATTCAACTCTAGTACTGAATTTGGTGATTAGATCTGGAAGTTTTTCAGTGGTGTTTTAGGGTGTTCTATGTAGACTAACATGTTATCTTCAAATAATGATAATTTATCTTCTTCCTTTTCTGGAACAAACATGAAAATGTCTATACTTCCTAAACTATTATACAGATTGAGTACAATTCCCATCAAAATACCACTAGCACACTTCACAGATAGAGAAATAATTCCAAAAATTCACCTGGAACCAGAAGAGTCCTAGAATAGCACAGACAATTCTGTGAAAAAGCCAAGGCAGAACACATTGCCATCCCTAACCTGAAATTAACATCAAAGTTACTTTGATAAAACCAGCATGTTACTGGCAAAAAACAGGCCTTAAGATCATTGGGATAGATTAGAATATATGCTACCACTACAAACACACTAAGTCACCTTGTCTTATTAGAGGTCAAATATTTACTCTGGAAGAAATATTGCATCTTTAAAAAAATGGTGCTGGAAAAACTGGCTTTTCATATACTGAAGAATAAGACTAAATTCATGTCTATCATAATGCACTAAAATCAAAATAGATCAAATACCTAAGTATGAAAGCAGAAACAATAAACTTTCGAGAAGACGAAGTATGTAGAAATCTTGAAGGCAGGCATGGCAGAGACTTCATAGAAAGCAACAAACTGCACAGGAAAAGCTTTACAAAATCAGCAACTCCAATCTCATGTTATTAAAAAGTTTTACATGTCAGAAAATTCAACAACAGAATGAAAAGAACACCCATGAATTGGGAAAAAATATCTTAGCCAACTGTCTCTCAGACAAAAAACTATCCAGAATAAAGAATTTAAAAAAAATCAAACCCCCACACCACACAACACAAACTAAAGGCCTGAAAGTGTACTCCACCTAGCTGTATGGACTTGGTATGATGCTTGAAATCAGGTACAGCCCTGCCCAGCAACCCCAAGCAACTGAGGAGGCTTGGTGCACCCATTGGGTCCTGGTACAGTCTGACTCAGTGACCCCAATCAGCCAGGGAATCTTGGCGCACCAACTGGGTCCTGGCCATGCCCTGCCCAACAACCCTAAACAGCTGGGGAGCCTTGGTGCACCACTCCAGACATAGTAAGGCCCTGTCCAGTGATCCCAAGCAGCCAGGGAGCCTTGGTGCAAGGCTCAGGTCCTGGAAGGGCACCACACAATGAACCCAAGCAGCTGGGGAGCTTCAGGGCACCACATGATGTGAGCTGAAAATATGTAAAGTACACTCCACCTATCTGTGAAGACTTGGAAGCAATCTGGGACCTGATAAGCCCCCATCCTGCAAACCAAATCAGCCAAAGAGCCTTGGTGTGCCCTGTGTGATGTGCAGAAGGTCCGCCCAGTATACTCAATTCTGGGAGGCTCCAAGTGCCCCCAGGGACCTGGTAAAACCTGCTTAATGAAACCCACCTAGCTAGGAAAACCCCCTCCAGTACCAACAGCAATCATCAATCCAGGAAACAACAGAGACTTTGCATTGGGCTGCCTAGGGGAATACAGGAAAATGGCAAAATGAAAGAGCCAAATGCAATCTCAAACCTTGAGCCCATCCCAAAGAAAACTGGGAGACATGGACATAGAAGAAACCATAAGCCAAACACATGAAATTTCTGAAATGATAGTAACTGATGTAAAGAAACAACTCCATGAAGCTTTGAAGGAAATCAGATCAGAAATAAACTCCCAGGTTAAAAAAAAAAAAAAAACAAATGATAAATGTAAAGAAAGAAATGCTGAGCACATCTAAGGAGGATATAGTTTCAAAAATAGAGGAGCACTGCAAAAATGATGGAAAACCTGAATGAAAAATATAAGAAAGAATTAGAATTGATAAAACAGATTCAAAGAGATAACCATGAAATGAAAAATTCCTTAAAAACCTGGCAAAACTGCCTGAATGAATGTGACAATAGACTTTCAGATCGTGAAGACAAGATTGCAGTGAACAGGAAAAGAAAGATCTTTTAAAAATAAGGAACCAGTGGTGTGAGCTAAAGCCCTACACAGTGAACTCCATCCAGCCCTGAAAACTCAGGACTCCTCTTGGAACCTAGTAGGGGCCTGCCCAGTATGGCCAATGAGCTGTGGACCTTCAGGTAGGTTCCCAGAGGCCTTGTTGGTCCCTGCCATGACCCTGAGTGACCGGGGAAGAGCCTGCATTCAGTGGTGCGAGCTGAAGCCCTGTACAGTGAACACTGTCCAACTGTGCAAGCTCGGCATCTTTCTTGGAACCTGGTAGGGACCACACCCTAGCATTTCCTATCAGCCTGGGACCTTTGGGTAGGTTCTTTGGGGCCTGACTGGGCCTCTTCCAGTGACCCTGAATGGCTAGGTAACCACCTGTGCTCAGTGGTGGGACCTGAAGCCTGCATAGGAAGCCCCACCAGCCATGCAAGCTCAGCCTTGCAAGCAACCTGGTAGAGCCACACCCAGCAACCCCAAGGAGCTGGGAGCTTTGGTGTGCCAGGTGGCCTGAGCTGAAGGACTGCACAGTGTACTCCATCTAGCTTTTCAGCCTTGGTATGTCACTCAGAACCTGGTAGAGTCCTGCCCAGCAACCTCAAATAGCTGGAGAGCTCCAGAGGACCACATGTGTGTGCTCAAGGCCCACTCAGCATACCCCCAAAATTTGAGGAACCTTTGAGTGTCACTAGTGATCTGGTAAGTCCTGACAAATGACCCCCATTCAACTGGGGAAACTCCCTTCAGTACAGACAGATATCCTCAACCTAAGAAGCAACTGAAACCTTGCATTCAGCTTCTCCAGGGAAATACAGGAATGAAAAAACTCAAGAGCAAAATGCAATCTCAAACCTCCAGCCCACCCCAAATAAGCTTAGGAGACATGGACATAGAAGGAAATGTAAGCCATATACATGAAACATATGAAATGACAGCAACTGAAGTAAAGAAGCAAGTCCATGAAGCTGTAAAGGAACTCAGATCAGAAATAATCTCCCAGATAAAAGAAGAAATCATAAACACAATAAAAGAAATGCTGAACACATCTAAAGAAGACATGGATCAAAAAATTGAGGAGCACTGCAAAAAGGTAGACACCTTGACTGAACAATGTAAGAAAGACACAAAATGCATGAAACAGATGCAAAGAGATATGCAGGAAATCAAAATCTCCATAGAAAGCTGGCAAATCCACCTCAATGAATGTCAAGACAGACTTTCAGACTTTGAAGACAAGATTGCAACTAATGAACAGGAAAGGAAAGATCTTTTTAAAAGATCTTTTAAAAATAACAAGGAATCAGGAGGTAAAAGTTCAACAGTTGCAAGATGATGTAAGGAAAAGCAATATAAGATTGATAGGTATAAATGAAAAAAAAGGTGGCCACACAAATAATATCAAAATACTATTTACAGAAATAATAGCCCAAAATTTCCCAAACATGGGAAAGGAAACTGACATGCAGATAAGTGAAGCATATAATCAAAATAAATCTACATCCAGACATATAATAATCAATATCTCAGAAATTCAACATAAGAACAGGATATGAAAAGCTGTTAGAGAAAAGAGACAGATCACCTTTAGGGGAAAGCCCATCAGAATCACAGCAGACTTCTCAATCCAAACAATGAAATCAAGAAAAGCATGAAGTGAAGTATTTCAAATCCTAAAGGAAAATGACTTCCAGACTGATGTACCCTGTGAAACTGTCCTTCAAAATTGATGGAGAAATAAGATACTTCCATGACAAAGAATAACTGAAGAGCTTCATGACCATCAAACCACCATGCAAAGGATATTGAAAGATATTCTAGATATACATAAAAATAACAACTTCAGAAACATCAATAGAAAAAAACCACTAGGCAAAGCAAACAATTAACAGAGGTGAAAGATAAAGAAACAACAGCAGAAAGATAACATGACAGAAATAAGCCAATATGTACCAGTTATAACAATTAATGTAAATGGGCTCAATTCAACAATTAAAAGAAACAGACTGGCAGAATGAATTAAGAAACAGCAACCAACCATATGCTATATACAAATACCCATCTAACCCAAAAGGAAATTCATAGACTGAAAGTTGAAGGATGGGAAAAAAACACTACATGCAACAGGAATACCCAAAAAACTAGGGGTAGCTATTCTGTTTGCAGACAATGTGAACTTCAAACCAAGAGTGATCAAAAGAGATGAAGATTAATACATACTAGTTAGAGGAAAACTTTATGAGGAAGAGATAATGACCTTAAATATATATGCACCAAATACAGGAGCACCCAGCTATATAAACCAAATAATAGAAATGAAAACTCAAATAAGCAATAATAATTATACTGGGCGATATTAACACCCCATTAACAAGAGACAGACAGAAAATCTGCAAAGAAATAGCAGAATTGAATCAAAATTGAGAACAAATGGACTTAATAGACATCGACAGAGTGTTCAACCCAACAGAATCAGAATATACATTCTTCTCAGTTGCACATCATATATCCTCTAAAATAGACCATATACTAGCCCATAAAACATGCCTAAATAAATGCAAAAGAATTGAAATTATCCCATGCATATTATCTGATCATAATGCCATTAAAATAGAAATTAATGACAAAAGAAACTGCAAAAACTCCACAAACACATGGAAATTAATACACTCCTGAACAATCAGTGGGTCACAGAGGAAATTAAAGAAAAAATTAAACAATATCTACAAGCAAATGAAAATACAAAAACAACTTACCAGAACCTGTGGAATGCAATGAAAGCAGTACTCAGAGGGAAATTTATTGCAATGAATTCCCACATCAGGAGAACACAAATGAACAACCTGATGCTACACCCAAACAGCTAGAAAAAAGAAGAGCAAGTCAAGAACACAGTCAAAGGAAAGGAGGAAATTATAAAGATAAAGGCAGAAATTAATGCAATAGAGACTAAGAAAACAATACAAAGAATTAATGGATCAGAGTTGGTTCTTTGAAAGAATAAAATTGTTAAGGCCCTAGTTAACATAATTTTAAAAAGGAGACAAAAAACTCAAATTTGTGCAATAAGGAATGAAAAGAGCGAAATCACTAAAGACCCTGAGGAAATACAGAAGATCATCAACACCTACTTTGAAAACCTTTACTCTCATAGGTTTGATAACACAGAAGAAATGGACAGATTCCTAGAAACACATGAAGTACCAAAGCTGGATCAAGAAGTTGTAAAACTGCTGAATTATGCAGTTTCAGTTAATGAACTTGAAAATATAATTAAAACCCTACCAACAAAGAACAAAGCCCACATCCTGACAGATTCACGGCTGAATTCTACAGAAAACTCAAGGAAGAAGAGATTTGAATTAAGTATTAAATCCCCTAAAAAACAAACCTCCAATGCCAATTAATGTAACTGACAAAAGTATCTTTTAAAATTGCTGCAGAAATAAGATTCTTCCTTTAAAAAGAATACCTTATGAAATTCATGCGCACAACACCAACACTCCAAAATTTTGAAGGATATTGTAGAAAGAGACAAAGACTACAATTGCCTGAACCCCATAGAATGAATTAACAAGAGAAAACAAACAATTAAATGGAGAGGAAAGAAAGAAAACCAACAATGGGAACATAATATGACAAGGATAACTCAATGCATATAATTTGTAGCCAACAATATAAATGAACTCAACTCATCAATCAAAAGAAGCACACTGGCATAAATGATCAAGAAACAAAATGGGTAGTCTATTACATTCAAGAACAATTTGTAACTCAAAAATAAATTCATAAACCACAAGTCAAAGGATAAAAAGCAATATGCCATTGGACAGGAAGCCAGAGAAGTGGAATAACTATTTCTACCTGCAGACAAAGTGAATTTCAGGACAAGAATTGTCAAAAGAGATAAGGACAATCATTACATATTTGTTAAGAGGACAAAGAGGAAAACTTAACTATGTTAAATATATATGCACCAAAAACCAGCACACAAAACTATAGGAAACAAATATTAAAAGACTTGAAACATCAAATAGGCAATAATCAGCAATAATAATGGAGCTTAATATCACACTGTTACACACAGAACAACTAGACAAAGAATTAACAAAGAATGAACTGAAACTTTGAAACAATTTGCATTAGAGCAATCATAACAAAAATGATCATCATATAGCTAGTTCTCTTGATTCAGTGAGACAAAACTTTTGTGCTAATAATTTTTTGGATAATGTTTCATGTCTATATTTTTTATCCTAAATAATTTCTGTGAATATTATAACATGCAATCTGCTGATGATTGTTACTCTCTTATTGCCTGGTTGTGAAATAGTTTTGCTTTGGTTTCTTACTTTCCTTTTGCTTAAAATAAAAAAAAAACAATTTGTACTAGTAGGTAACTGTGGAGTATCCTGCACCACCACACATAATCAGTTTGTTCCAAGACAGGGTGATGTGGCAGAGAAACAACATTTCATGGTGGTGGAAGTCTGCAAAAACAATGAGTAAAATGGGAGTAGCACTTGAGGACTCTGTGTCTGCTGTATGTAGACTATCCACTTTAAGGTGGATGTAGCACTTACACACATAATGGCAGCACTAGATGATGAATCAATCACAAACTCGAGATTCAGCTACTTCCAAAAGGCACCCATCCCCATAATTGCATCAGGCTTAGTGGAAACATCCAGCCACAAAACATAATATTCTGGCCCTGGCCCTCCAAAGACTCAGTATATGCCTTTATGTAAAAGAGTTAGTCCATCTACAAGTGTTGCCAATGTCCTAATTGCTTCAGCACTGCTGAAAAGTCCAAGTCCCGATTCTCTTCCAAGATCTAAGGCAAACTCTTAGCTGCCAGCCCTTGTACAAATGAAAAGTGAAACATTTCCAGCGTTCAGTGGCACAAAATGAATTTATGGTTCCAGAAGTTTCAAATGGGGAAGCAAAGGATTGTGACCAAAACAAGTCCAAAATCCAAATAAGGCAAATTTAAGTGCTGTAGTTGCATGTGGAACATTCAAAACAATCTATGGCAAGTTACAAGCTTCAAAGGGTTTGCATAGCTCTGCTCCTATGGCATTTCTAGTAATATTAACTCCCAAAGAATCTCTTTTGAGCTGGTTTTCATCGCTCCTTTCACATTTCCTCAGATGATCCATATTCCTGTCTTCTCCAAACTTCTTGAGTTTCCATTGCACCTTTGTCTTCACCCCACAGCTTCATATATTTCCCTCCCAGGATCATACTGCCTAGTCTCCAAGGCCTTCTGAAATCTGAGTGAAAATCTTCTGAACCTCAGGACGCTTGCATTCTACATGAGAGTAAAAGCAGTCCCATAGAGACACTACCATGATCTGCCAGCTGAATCCATAGCCAGCCTTTCTTTACTCTTGGTTGTAGAAGTCAAGTGCCTGAATCATGGAGTACTCTGAACCTAATTCTGAGGAATGAGTTCTCTATGTTGCTGCCATTTTGGAACCTGGTGTGACCATCATCACCATTCTGGAGTATAGTGTGTTTGCTGCCATTCTGGAAGATGGTGCTATCAACTAACATAAAGCAAGATAAAAAAGAACTTCACCAGAGTTGTCTCTTTCCAGGTTTCCAGTTACACCAGTCAGCTTGCATCACTGTGATAAAATACCCAACACCTCCAATTTAAAAGTTGGGACATTTTAGTTTAGTTTTCAGTACCAGGGATCAAACTCACAACCTTATGCCTGCCAAGCAGGTGCTTAAACTACTGAGCCAAACCCCCAGCCCTATTCTTTTTGAGTCAGTGTTGCACTATATAGTTCAGGCTGGTTTTGCTCACATTGTAGCCCAAGCTGTCCTCAAACTCACAATGCTTCACCTACCTCAGCCTCTTGAGTGTTGGGATTAAAGGCTTTTATCACTACACTCAGTGGATATTTTATTTTTTACCTCACAGATTAAGTGTTTAGGAAACAGTTACCTGGTTACAAAAAAGAAATATCATGAATTAATAGCATGTTAAATAATATCTGTTCAGTCCAAGGAGCCAAAAGGTGGGACAGAAGCCAGAAATATAGGAACTAAATATCAGACTTGACACACTGCTGTACTTTTTCTAGCTAGTCCATAACTCCTGATACCCCATCCAGCTATGAAATCATCAATGCATTAAAACACTCAAGAAATCAGTGTCCTTTCAGTTGAATCACTTCAGGAGTCTCTTAATCCAGCCAAATTGATAATTCAGATTCATCAGCACAGAGAAATATAGGGCTCAGTCAACATTAAAGGTAAAATCTTTTTCTTACTGCTCCATCTTTTTATACCAAGAGAAATTTATTAACTGGGATTTTGTGTAAATGTGCTTCCTGGAGATTCATTTATTATTCTTTTCTTTCAAGAGATAGCTATCTTTTTCCTGGTTGTGTCTTCTTTTGTGTCCTTTTGGGTTTCTAGTCAGTAAATATATTCTCTCTCACTTTTGCCATTTGGAGATCGAATAAAACAGCCAATTGACTAGAAATATTGTATTTATCCAATTATAGCTTCTCAGGGGAGTTCATTTTGATAAGAAGTCGAATTCCTTGGGGGCATTTGTCTCTTATGTTTCTTTATTTGTTGCTATGAATCTGAAAGTCTTTTGGGGCTCTATTCAATTGTGAAATTGAATTTTAGGAAGACTGCTTTTTTGTAATTTCTTCTAAAGAAAAGTTTTTTCATTTATGCTTTAATTATAAAAAAGTAAGGGATAAATTAAAGGTCAGGATTATTTGTTGAATATTGTACCATGTGTTCCATTGTGAAATATTGATAATATCTTTTAAATGTTGTAAAAGTTCTCTGTGCTTATAAATTGGTTTAATTTGAAGAAAATTGGAATTGCACAGTGAGAGAGATGATACAGAAGTATAGATATAAATATAGATATATTTCTCTATTTCCTATGAGATGTAGCATCAAATTCTTAGTTGACTGAAACACTGTTATATTTTTGCCATCTTTATTCTTGTTCATGTGACTTTTATGAATACAATTTGGAATTTCAGTAACCATTTGAAGAAAAAAAATAATTCTCAAACTGGTTTCTATTCCTAATGGACTGATTTCCTTTCTCTATAACTGTCTTCAATTTTCCATCCAGTCTTCTGCTATTTTTCCTTGAAGGTCTTACCTTTTGCATTTAGTGGTGAGTTAAAAGAAATATAAGGGCAAACATCAGATTTAGGAGAGATTCTTGTTTCTACAGTCAAAGTTAGGTTGCTGAAACAAATGTTTAGCTCATCCATATAGTTTCTTTTGAAATTTCAAAATGAATATCTATAATTCTGTTTTGTCTTGGTATTCATTTTGCATACTCAACTATTTTTATCTGAGTAGAACAGTTAAACCTAGTATTCCCCAGAACAAAAGTCTTTTAGAGATAAATATTGTTCTAATATTAAAAGTGGACAGATGTCATATAAAAGTCTCAAGGATTTTTACTAGGATAAAGTTGAGAGGGGAACATCTGATCATAGGTCAGGTATGTAAATATTACACCAAAAGTAACCTAACAAATAAATAAGAAAGTCTCTTGGATTTCCATGGAGAAGTTTAGAATTTATATACATTCTCAAAACTATATCTCAATATCAAATTTAAGGGAAACCAAGTTTTAGAAAGAAATTGAGTTTTATTAAGAACTTATTCTAAGTCATACTAGAAAGAATTTTCTGCCTTTGATATATGACTGTCGTACATATCTGCACCCTTATATATCTAACCAGGGTGTAGATTTTCCATTCCTTGATTAATCCCTGCCAGATATTTTCCTTCTTACAATCCCCAAATCATTTGACAAGTATACTTGCAACCTCCTTTGAAAATTTTGATTTTTTGCTTCTGTGTCTTTAAATTTGACTTGTCTTAAAAATATAAACTGTATATGCATGATATCACTGTAGGGAGAGAGAGGAATGAAAGTGAGAAAGTGAAGAAGGAAAGCCAAAATACAAAGAAGGAAGGAGGGAGAGAAGAAAGGAAGAATGGAAGGAAGGAATGAAGAAAGGAAGTAAGAAAAAGAAGTAAGGAAAAATGGAAAGAAGGAATCAATGAAGGAAGGAAAGAAAAAGTGAGAGAATGAGAAAAACAAAGGTACAAGACAATAATTTTGAAAATGAACAAATGGAAAACATTAAAAGCATTATAAAATTCATGTGAAAAGACAACCTTAAGTTTTCTTATCTTTGTTGGGAAAACAATTTGAATAAAAATATAATTAAACAAATGCATGTCTATCACTATTTCATCACAGGATATTTCTTTATATCTTTCTGTATGACTGATTGCTTCTACCTTTAGTATTATGATATTTATGTCACTGAAAAGTATTATCAAGTTAATTTTGACCTATTTGGGTTAGCTTAGAGATGATTAAATATTCATTTAAGTTAAGGATTCAGAAACATGAAAACAATATTTAAATTAAAAGTGTTAGGGTAAAAAGCAGTTTGTCCTTCTCAAAATACTCCTCCTCTCCTCAAATTCATTTATTCTTATCCCAACTATGTTATACTTCATACAATCTAGAGAATTTATTTGGCAAAAAAGCTAGTTTTTAATTGGTGATAAAAATTAGAAATATCTTCAAAATGTTGTCATCTCTAAATATAGCATCCACAAAAAGTCAAGACAGGACCTCTCCTCACACCTGGAGGAGCCTAACAGCTGATGAGAGTGTTGCAAAATCCTCCCCCACCCTAACGAACCACAAGGCTGGCAAGAGAGATGGTGATCCCTTCACTTCTCCCAGGGAAGCCAAGTAACTACTGGGAACATTGGCCACCTCGCCACACACAGTAATGATCAGTTGGTCGCACTGGCAACCATATTCTCCCACCTTCAGTACCTCAGTTGTCCAGCAGGAAGAAGGCTCACTTTCCCCACCTCAGTAGAGTTTAGAAGATGGTAGGAGCATCAGCAACACCTGCCACAATGTGAAAGAGATCAGAAGCTAGCAGGAGTGTCAGCAAACCCTCACCCACACCAAAAGGAGCTTAGCAGCCAGCAGACTAATCAGCCAAACTTTTAACCTTGTAGCTTGGTGGCCCAATGCAGGTATCTCTGAGCCCAAACTCACACCCAGGAGGCCTCAGAAGACAGGTGAAAGGGTGAGCTAGTCAACCCAGGAAATATGCATGATTTACCCAACTGACATGCAGAAGGAATTCAGGTGAAATGTCCTTTCCACACATTGTGGAAACTCATACAATAAGATGATTATCAGTTACACAGTAGGACACTAAGATACAAATGACAGACAGATGAAACTAGCAAGGCTGAAAATACAGAAATATCAAGCAAGAAGTGAAAATGACAAACAAAAAACAAAATGGAATCAAAAAACCCCAGCGCATGTGGAGTAAGTATAGGAGACATCAACATAGAAGACATTGGAAGCCAATACCTAAAATTTATGAAAAGACAGCAAGGGAAGAAAAGAAACAAGTCCATGAAGGTATAGAGGAAATCAGGTTAGAAATTATCTCTCAGGAAAAAAATGAAATAAAAACTTTAATGAAGGAATTGCTCAGCATATTTGGAGAACAAAAAGAATTTTTTAAAAGTACAAAAGTATAGAAAAATGATGGAAACCTTGAATGAACAATATAGGAAAGAAATAGGATGATTGAAACAAATTCAAGATATGCAGAAAATTAAAAATTCACTGCAAATCTGGCAAAACTCCCAGGATAAAATTGAAAATAGACTTTCAGAATTTGAAGACAGGATTGTGGCTAGTGATCATGAAAGAAAAATCTCAAAAACTGACAAAGCCCCATGAAATATCAAATTAACAGCTTGAAGATGATGCAAAGAAAAAATATAAGTGAGATAGGTGTACATGGAATACAAAAGTTAAAACTACCTGCAGAAGTAATATTAGAAAAATTTCCCAGCATGGGAATAGAATCTGATATACATGTAGGTGAGTACATAGAAATTTAAACAACCATAACCAAAAAGTCCACACCCAGACATATAAAAATCAAGATTTCAAAAATTCAGTGAAAAAGCAAAATATAAAAAATTTAGAGTGAAGAAACAGATAATCTATCAAGGAAACCCTATTAGAATTATGGTCAATTTCTCTACACAGTCCCACTGTTTAAGAACTGGAAGTGAAGCATTTCAGAACCTAAAAGGAAACAACTTATATTACAGATTAATGTACCCTGAAAAATTATCTTTCAAGATAAATGGAGAAAGAAGATATTTCCATGACAAAGTACAACTGAAGAAATTCATATCCACCAAACCAATCCTAAAAAGAGTACTGAAAAATATTCTAGATAGAGATAAAAATTACCACAAATCCCAAATCAACAGAAAGGAATCACAAGGCAATGCCAGCAAATAAATGAAAGGGGAAATCATGAAACCAACAACAGGAAAATCACATGACAAATATAAGTCGATGCATATCAGTTATTTCCATCAATGTAAATGCCCTCCATTTACAAATTAAAAGAAAAATATTGGCAGAATGGATAAAGAAACACAATCCAACAATATACTGAATATAAGAAACACATTTAACACAAAAAAACCTTACAGACTGAAAGTCAAAGTACAGAAAGCAGTATAACATGCAATAAGAACCCCCCCAAAAAGTAGGAATATCTAATGTCTGCAGACAATTAGACAATATGAACCTCAAAAATGATCAAAAGGTAAAGAAGGTCACTATGTTAGAGGAAAAATTCAAGATGAAAGTTTAAAAATCATAAATATGTATGCACAAAATATGGGAGTACCCAAAAATATTAGAGAAATACTAACATAAGAAAAATCAAATGTGCAATAGCACAACTGAAATGGAGGAATTAAATACCCCGTTGTCAGACAGTGTTAGAACTAGACAAAAATTTAACACCCAGATAACAAAACAGGATCAAATCTGTGAACAAATAGACTCAACAGACTTTTCGTGGTTTTTTTTTTTTTTTTTTTTTTGTAGTGGAGATCAAACTTATGACTTCATGCCTACCAGGAAGGCTTTTATGCCACTGAGCTAAATCCCTGGCACTCAACAGACTTTTACAGAGTATTCTATTCAACATTATCAAAATACACATTCTTCTCAGCTTCACATGAATGTTCTTTAAAATATAAGATACATCAACTCATGGAAAATACTTAAATAGATGCAAAGGAATTGAAATTATCCCAGGTATATTATCTGACCATAGTGCACTGAAATTGGAAATTATTGACAAAGGAAAATGAAAAACCACATAAACAGATGGAAATTAAGTAACACCTTCCTGAACAATCAACAGGTCACAAATGAAATAAAAGAAGAAATTAAATAACATCTACAATCAAATGAAAGCACAGATAAAACATGCCAGAACCTGTAAATTGAAACAGTTCTAAGATGAAAATATGTAGCAATGAATTCTCACATCAGGAAAATAGAATGAGCACAAATAACCTAATGCCAGACTTAAAGCATTTAGAAAATGAAGAGCAAGTAAAAACTGAAGTTCACAGAAGGGAGAAAATTATAAAAATTAGAGTAGAAATTTACACAACTGATACTAAGAAAACTATACAAGAATTAACTCATTGAGGAGTTTGTTCTTTGAAAGAATAAACAAAATTGATAAGCCCCTAGACAAACTCATCGAGAAAAGGAAAGGGAAAACTCAAATTCATGTGTTGAGGAATAAAAAGGGTGAAATTAATGCAGAGTCTGTGAAAATTGAGATCATCAATACCTGCTTTGAAAAACTTTACTTGTGTAGACTGGAAAATACAGAAGAAATGGACAGGTTTCAGGAAATATATGAGTCATCAAAGCCAAATCAGAATGATACAAAAATTTCAAATAACTATCAATTACTGAAATTGAAAATGCAGTTAAAAATTATTAAGAAAAAGTCCATGTCCTGATGAATTCATGACTGTATTCTACAACAATTTTAGAGATTTAACTCTAATAATTCTCAAACTCTTTCATGAAATTGAAAGTGAAGAAATTTTCCTCAACTCATTCCTGGAGGCAAGTATTACTCTGATGCCAAAGTCAGAGACAGACCCAACTAAGAAGGAGAACAATAGCCAATCTTCATAATGAGTATAGATGCAAAAGTTCTTAATAAAATGCTAGCAAACAGAGGGTAGCAAATGATCAAGATGGTTATGCATCATGACCGAGTGATATTCATTCCAGAAATGCAGGATGACTCAACATTTGCAAATCAATAAATGCGTTACATCAACAGAACCAAAAACAAAAACCACAAGATAATCTCAATAGATGCAGAAAAAGTTTCCAATAAAGTCCAACACATATTTATGATAAAAAAGTATAGAAAATCAGGAGAGATGGTATCTACCTCAATCTAATAAAAACCATTTTGATAAAGTAACAGCTGTAATCATACTAAATAGATGAAACTTTAAACTTCCCGTCTAAAATCAGAAGCAAAATAATACTGCCCAATGTAACCAGTGCTATTAAATATAGTTCTAGAAATGTTAACCAGAGCAATTAGACAAAAGGTAGAAATAAAAGAAATGAGGGTAGAAAAGAACTAAATTATTACTTGAACATAACATGATGTTCTGCAAATAAGACCCCAAACACTTTTCCAGATGCCCACTAGAGTTAATAAGCAAACTCAGCAGCATAGCTGGATACAAAATCAACACTCAAAAGCTCATTGCACGCTTGTATACAAACAAGCTCACTTACAGAGAAACTATGGAAATAATACCTTTCACAATAACATTCAAAAAAATTAAATACTCAGGAATCAATCTAACAAAGAATGTAAAGGATCTATATATTGAAAATTTCAGTACTCTGAAAAAGGAGATTGAAGAGGATATTGAAAAATGGAGCACTGGGGATTTAGCTCATTGGTTTAAGTGCCTGCCTGGCAGGTATGAGGTTGTGAGTTCGATCCTCAGTACTGGGGAAAAAATAGAAAAGAAGAGAAGAGAAAAGGAAATGGAAAGACATCCCTTACTCTTGGATAGGAAGAGCCACCATTGTAGTAATAGCCATACTCTCAAAAGTGTTACACAGATTTAATGTAATTCTTATCAAAATACCATTAGTATATCTCAAAGACCTAGAGTAAACATTCCTAGAACTCATTTGAAAACAGAATATACCTAGAATAGCAAAAACAATACTTGGAAACAAAGGAAAGGCTATGCATCACAATACCAGACTTGAAATTATACTACAAAACTACTCTGATAAAATCAGCACATTACTGGGAGGAAAAAAGAGATGTGAGTATCAGTGGAACAGAGTAGAACATGTAGACACAACTACAAATACATTCAGTCATCTTATCTGTTACAAACGGCCCAAATATACTCATCTGAAGAAACATAACCTCTTTAATAAATGCTTCTGGAAAAGCTGGCTTTACACATTCCAAAAATTAACACTAGACACATGTCTATCCTCACGCATTAAATCAAAGTCAAAATGGATCAAAGATCTAAATATTAAAACTGAAATATTAAATATATTGGAAAACAAGGTAGGTGGAAATCCTCAAGACATAGGTGAAAGCAAAGAGTTCATTAATGGAATGCAAAATGCATGGAAAATACAACAGGGATGTCATCTTAGTAAAAGATTTTACACATCAAAAGAAATCAATAACAGAGTGAAAAGAAAACCCCCAGAATGGGAAAAAAATTTAGTAACTGTTCTTTAGAGAAAGGACTTCTATCTAGAATACATAAAGAACTGAAAAAATTAAAATCCTCAAATTCTAAAACCCAAAAATGGGTATCTGAGATGAATATATACTTCTCAGATGAAGAAATATAAACAGTAAATAGCACATGAAGAAATACAAATAGCAAATAATGTATGAAGATGTATTCAACATCACTTGCCCTTTGAGAAATACAACTTAAAATAACACTGAGATTCCATCTCACTCCAGAAAGAATGATTATCATCAATGAATTGAACAATAACTAATGCTGGTAGGGTTGTGGGGAAAGAGGAGCCATTCTTCATTGTTGGTGGGAGAGCGGACTGGCACAACCACTGCAGAAATCACTGTGACTATTTCCCCAAAAAGTAGGGTTGGAGGTCTTATTCATTCCAAGTACTCCACTTCTGGGTAGTTTTTTCAGAAAAATTGAAAACATGAGGAAACAGCAATATATGTGCACTCGTGTTTACAGTAGCACAACTTATAATAATTAAATCTTGAAAACATCTCAAAGGCCCACCAACCACTGAATGGATAAAAATAATGTGATATATTTACACAATGGAGTATTAAACTGTCAAGCAGAAGGATAAACTTGAAACTTTTGTAAGTAAATGGATGTAGTTTGAGACCATACTTATGAGTGAAATAAATCAGCCTTGCATGTGTAAATATCGTAGTGTCTTGCCGAGGAGAAGAGATAGGGTGCAAAATGTTCAATAGATTCTCAGAAAGGGAAAAGGGGAGAAATTGCTCAAAAGTAAAGATCACCAGAGCTAGGGGAAAAGAGAAAAGAAAGGAGACAAAAACAACTACTAATTTCTATTCAAAAAAAGAACAGTTTGTGTTTTCACTGTCTGACTGATCATTTTTCATGCCTAAATCTTGTAATCTGAACAGCTACTTTCAAGATAACAATATGCAATATATTAACTGGTGTAAATTTTCCATTTAAAAAGAATTTTGTATCATTTTTATCCTTTGTAAGTGCAGAGCATGATGTACAGTAAAAGCAAATTCCTTAATATGTGTCATGGGAAAGAATCATGTTTAATTTTTTTCATACTTCTCTTTTGTGATTGTTTTACACAGGTCATTTTACATACTTGTGTGTTAAGAATGGAAATTCTATTTTCTAGCCTTTTGTAAGGTCTTAAACATTCGTGAGTGATCAAATTTAGTTTCCACAATGAAGTGAATTAGGTAAATAAGAAAGATAAGTTTATAAATATGAATTTTTATTAGCAAATATTTGTGTTTCTTAATAGATTCTTTTACTTTTGGGAATATATATATATATATATTTTTTTTTTCTTTGACTGACTTCAAGGAAGGAAGGGCATAGTGATAGAATCTAGTGGAAGAAAGCTGCTTATGTCATAGTTACCAGGAAGAAGGGAGCAAAGTGGAAAGCAAGGGTGGTAGACATACCCTTGTAGGTCATGCTCATAGCGAGTCACCTCTTCAAATCAGACCTCACCTCTAATAGTACACTTATCTCAGAACTTGCATGAATAAATCCACAGATGGATACACCACTTCTATGGCCAAATCGCTTTTGTAAAGCCCAACCTCTCATCACATGAGCCTTTTAAGAAAGACCTACATACTAACCATCACATGATATATTTTCAGCTGATCATTATTCCTTATGTTCTCTTCTCATTATCCTGTTTCACCAACTTCTCATTCTCCAAATGAGAAATCTGCCTTCCCATTTACTGTGATCTTTACATTATTGTACTCTTTATGCAATTTATATTTTGGAATTTTATATAAAATTACACAGACTATAACTTTGTTCTGACTTATTTCACTTACTGTTGTGTCAGTACTCATTGATTTTTCTGCAGGTGGCAATTTTATCACTATTTACACTATATAATATTCCATTTATGAGGTGAGGCTGAAATTACTGTTAATTTTTAAATTAAAAGTATTATAGTAAAAAACACTTTGCAATTAATCCTCCTCAAAATACTCTCCCTCGCCTCAAATACTTTTATCTCATTACTCTTGCATTTTTTAAAAGCAGTTCTGAAATTTCTCTTTCATGAATATCTATAGTTGCATACTGTGGTTGTGTTGATGTTCTGAATAGATTCAAATTGTTTGGGGGAGGATGTCAAGCGATACTTCAGTGAATAAAGTAGCTGAGGACACATTTTTAAGTTCTTATAAACTTGCCATTCTGTTTTATAGCACTCATTTAGAGCATTTACCATCATCTTATCATGTCTAATAATGGTTAAAAGAGAGGGGAGTATCTAAAAGTGTATTTTGATTTAGTACAACTCTTACGAGGTTTTCATTTTTTTTGGCTTTTGATTTGAGTAGTATTATAGGTAAAATTTTCAAATATAATAAAAGTTTATATTCCTTTTAGAAGTTTCAAAACTCTTTGGTAACATGAAATATTAAGTCATGGTAAGAGGAGATAGGCATGATGGTTGACTAGGAGCAGAGGTGTGAAAATAACCAAAAAGGAGATACCCATTAGATGTAATTACACAGAAGCAGAAGAGGCAGTCTGGTGTAGAAATTCAAGCTGAAGGAAAAAGCTCACAAGATTGAGTTTAGAAGTGGGGTTTACAGACAGCAGTGAAGTTGTCTCTTGTCCACAACACCTCATAAGCCCCAGGCATGGTGAGTATGTCTTTTTTAGAGATTTCATATCCTGATGGTTGTAGTTAGCAATTCAGAGATAATTATCTACTAGATTAACTTCAAGTTCATTTTCCCTCTTCCTAAGTGAGATATTTGCAGATAAGGGCAACAGAAAACCTGAAACACAGAAGAAAGACTAACATAGTGCTGAGAGGTGCTTCAGTAAGTTGAAACAAAGGACATGGTAATGCTTAGGAATATACAATTGGTCACTGGGAGGTGAGGACACAGGGAGTCACAGACAACAAATGGCAAAAGACAGAGGAGAAACACAGTTGCACTGTAGGCATTTTGCCTTGGTCACTTCTCTGTCTTTGTTGAGACAAAATACCTGATGCCCAAAATTAAGAAAGGAAAGGTTTATGGATGTTTCAGTCTATAATCAGCAGTTTCTTTCAGTGATTTGAATACTTTTCCTGTTTCTTCCCAGGGTTGTATTAACTTTATTCACCTGAAACTTCTGAAGAAATGCTATTAACGTATTTCTTTATTCTTTTTCCAAACACATAAAGCTTTCCTATGTTTTAAATGTTTACTCCAAACTTAACTTCCTCACAGTTAATCTTCTATTCTTTAGCATTAACCTACGATCCTCCACATTATATACTTTTGGCTTTTCCCTATGTTACTTAGTCTATTATTCTCCCACATTTGGACAACCTGGCAACTTTCCTCAATCTCACAGTATAATCCCTTTTTCTAATATCTCATCCTTGCCACAACAAATATTGGAAAACTTTCACTTCTAACCCTTCAATTCAACCAAATAACTTAAGTAGAGTAAAAAAACTGCATCAAGCTTTTCTTCTCACCTATCATTAGTCTCCATTTCAAACATGCTCCTTCATGTCTCATACTCATTATCTAACCACTTCCCATCCTATTTCTCCAAATCACATACTTCACTGCAGAATGACTACAAGAAATAAACTGTAATATGGTGCAAAAAGAATAGACAAGAGGGTATGTGTAACAGTAAGGACTATCATACAGAAGTGTATCACGTTTGCTATTATTGTTAGAACTCATTCTTTCAGAACAAACATAGGAAAAATATTGAAATCACTGAAAGAAACTAACAGAAGTGTTAAATACTAGCATAGTACCTACAAAGTTGAAAATATTGCATGGGGAGCCAACAGTATATAAAAAAATATACATTAAAACTTAAACTTTCTATACTTTTCTAGTGTCAACCTACATTATCTGCTTAAAAATATACATAGAGGCATGGAGAAGAAAGATAATAGAAGATACCCAAGTTTTCCCAACTCTCCCAAGGAAGAAGAAGGTGTTGCAAAGAAAGAAGAAACCAAATGCCCAGTAGAACTTTATGAAATGTTTATTCAAAGTAATGAAACAAGTAAATGTGTTGAAAGAAAAAACAAACCAAAAATTTATGGAAAATTCACTGAATATTCTCACAGTAAATATTGAACAAATGGGTAAAATTCTGGGTGTTAAGTGTTATGACCTGGTTCTCATAAATCAGCATTGCTAAAATAAATGAACAACCCTATACTTGGGAAGATAAGGCAGGAGGGTTGTTGTGAGTTTGAGACCAGGCTGCGCTACAAAGTGAGTTCAAGGCCAGCCTGAAGTGCATAGTGAGACCCTGTCTCAAAAAATAGGGCTGGGGATTTAGCTCTGTGGCCTAAGTGCCTGCCTGCTAAGTGCAAGGTTGTGAGTTTAATCCCTGGTATAATAATAATAATAATAATAATGATAATAGTAATAATAATAATAATAATAATAATAGAGATTTCTTAGAGGGGAAGAAATTTTTGAACAGGACTTCAAATGTTAAATAAGAAAGCAGCTGTCTGAAAATAATTTCCAGTACTTGTTCATTAATGAGAAGCCCCAGTAACACCATAACCTTATAGGAGACACCCCAATAAGTGTTGCTCAAAATACATTATTATGTTATATTTACACTGGTCATCATCAGAGGGTTTAGTATTCTAAAAAATAATAATCTTTTATTTTTAGAATGTTTTACAAAAGTAAATTTTAAAAAATATTTTCAAGCCGGGCGTGGTGGCGCACGCCTTTAATCCCAGCACTCAGGAGGCTGAGGTAGGCGGAGCGTTGTGAGTTTGAGGCCGGCTTGGGCTACAACGCGGCACAAGGCCGACCTGAGCTACATAGTGCGACCCTGGCTCAAAAAACCAGGGCCGGGAGTTTGGCTCAGTGGCTTAAGCGCCTGCCCTGGCAGGCGCAAGGCTGTGAGTTCAATCCCCAGTGCCGCAACAACAACAACAACAAAAAAAAAATTTTCATATGCTATGATGATTGTTGCTAATATGATACTTTAAATGTATTCATGCCTTCTAGTTACACAGGTATTATAAACTATGAAAATGGCACTTTTTATGGTGATAAGTCTTTTATTTCAGATTCAGTCATCAGCCTTTCTCTTGTTCGGCAGATATTTTTGATAAGAAGTTCCTGTAAAGGTCACATGAAGTCATCAGTCAAATATTTTAAACAAAACCTTGTTATATATGTGCTATGTAGGTGCCACTGCATTTAGAGATGTTTGGACATTAAGCTGTCCAAAAAATAATGTGACAAATTTCAATGGTATTCCATTAATATGCAATGTAGTAGGTTGACCTTAAGTAGTAGATAGAGATAATTAACTAAAAGTCTATTCTAAGCCAAAATGGAGATTTAAGTGTGTTACAAAAATGTCATCATGATTTTTATGCTATGACATTGTGTATGGATTTTGATATCAAGCTTTCTCAATAAAACTATATACATATTGTCTATTAATATCTTAGGGGATTCAACTATCAGAACATTCATGATTGCTAAATAATCAAGTTCTTGAGCTGTACTTTGTATTTCCAAATATTTCATATTCATTTGAAATTATAATATTAAGCTCACTGCTCCTCTTGCAATGAAAATTTCATTAATCTTTTCTTCTGAATGTTTAACAACTATGATTTGGAGACCAAAAACAATAAAGATAGATGGGCTAAGATGTCAGCCAGTGTTTTGAACCTGGTCCTCTGAGATAATTAAAACCCCAAGACATGACCAAACCTTTTCTGAGACAGCTTACATCATGGGTGAGTTACACATTCTCCTGACCAAGAAGAGTGATGAATGCCTTGTAAAATACAATGTGCCCAAAAGAAAGTCACTAAAAGGGAATCTTCCTATCTTTCATAAAAAGTAACTTGGTGAAATAAAGTCTGTGATTCATCCAGATGGTTGATACTAATGAAAGTACTTAGAGATATTATGCATGGTTCCAAGGTAAATTCTGAAGAGAATTAACTGGATAGACAAAAAGGGGTTAATTTTTATTAATAAAGGTCCCTGTTTAAATTGGTATTAAATATCCCACAAAAAATTGCCAAAAAATTATTTATTTTATTTTTAAAAAATTAAAAGAAAACAAAATAAAAGCAAAATAAAGCAATAAATCTATAGAATTTAAAAACAAGATGATAGGAAATTAACAATGGTCACTCATATATTGTTACCTTCCATATAGTTACTTACATTACAATAAATAGGAATGAAAAGCAGATCAAACAATATAAGTACTCATGAACTAATACAATTAGTAGTACAATTATCTTAGCTATTGTATATATATACATGTATAAATATATTTTTTCTCTCTTCTTTTCTAATTTTTCCCACCCTAGTTGCTCTTTCCTTTTGAGCTGTTTCTTTCCCTTTAACAATATCACTTGTATCTTTTAGATTTTGTTTACTTTTTCAGTTTCATACATGAGGAAGACAATATGATGTCTGTACATGCAAGTCTGATTTATTTCACATATGAATATTGTTTCTAGTTGCATCCATTTATCTATAAAAGCCTTGAATTTGTTTTTCTTTATCACTGGGTAGTACAACATTATATAAAGATATCATATCTTCCCACATTCCAGAGGTTCAGGACTCCTAGCAGCCAGACCCAAGGTCTGGATGGTGCCACACTCTGGGGTGTGCACTGCCTAGCTGCCTGGATCCAGAGGTTCCAACCCCAACACAGTAAGGTGGAAGGATCAGCAACACACTCCAGGGGTGTGTGCTCATTAGCTGCACAGAGGGTCAAGTTCTACCCAGTCCACCATTTCAGCAAAATCCATCAAGGGTATGCCCAGTCAGCCTTGCAGGACACAGAGGTACTGAGCCTAGCCCAGCTCAGAGCCCCAGAGCTGCTCATCAGGAGTGGACAGGATAGATGCAGGACCTTAGAGAACTTGAGCTCTGCCTATCAGAGCACAAAGTGTGAGCTCCATTGTTCAGGAGTGTGGCCATGTGAGAGGTCCAGGAGGTTGTGAACCCACTCAACCAGGAACAAGGGCCCCAGGACTATATGTCTGGAAATCTCCTGGGCTTGCTTCACACTCCAGAGGCTCTGAACTCCTAGCAGCCAGATACAAGGTCCAGGGGTGCCACATTCTAGGGTGTGCTCTGTGTAACCTTCTGAGTCCTGAAGATTCCAAACTCCAACCAGCCAGCCTCAAGGTCCAGTGACAGACTTGAGAGCTCCATCTCTCCTAGCCACCTGGGTCACAGGGTTTCTGAACATTACACAGCCAGGTTCTAGACCCCAGAAAAAATCTCCAGGGGTGTGACCCTGCTACCTATAGGGAGAATAAAAACTTTGTCTAGCCCAGTGCCCCAGAGTAACCCAAAATTACATCAGGGGAACATGTGACCAGCTTCACAGATCACAGAACACAAGGATTCAGTGCAATAATCTGGGGGTGTGCCATGCCTAGCCACAAGGATATTGGAGGATTGAAACTCTATCCAGCACAGTGTTCCAGTGCAATCCATCAAGAGGCTGTCTGCCCAGGCACACAGGTCCCAGAAGTAAAAGACAAAGTGAAGGAAGAAGAGACAGTCTCAATCCCCCACCCCACTGAGAGGAAACCCAAGATACACTGAAATAGAAGACACTGGGATTAACACAACTGAACTTTCTGAAATGATAGCAAATAAAGTAAAGAAACAACTCAATGAAGCTATAGAGAAGCACAAGTCAGGAACAATCTCTCATTTAAAAATTAAAATGACAATCATTATGAAAGAAATGCTGTGTGTATCTAAAGAACATGAGGATAAAATATAGAAGACTGTAAGAAAATGATGGAAACTTTGAATGAAAAATATAACACACAAATAGAATGCATGAAGCAGCTTCAAAAGGAAATTCAGGAAATGAAAAATTCCATGGAATGTTGGCAAAACAACTTGAATGAAGCTGATGATAGAATCTCAGACCTTGAATACAGCATCGAAGCTTATGATCATGAAAGAAAACATCTCTTAACAATAACAGGGAACCAAGAAACAGCAATCCAACAGCTGGAAGGTAATGCCAAGAAAAATAACATAAGATTAATAGACATCAATGAAAAAGCAAGTGTCAATACTAATGACCAACAAAGACTATTTGCAGAAAAAAAGCAGAAAAATTTCCAAACATGGGAAGACAATCTGATATACAGGTAGGTGAGGCCTACAGAACCCCAATTAACCATAACCAAAATAAATCTTCACCCAGACATATAATATTTAGGGTATCACAAATAGAGCACAAGTAAAAATACTAAAAGTTGTCAGATAAAAGAAACATCACCTATGAAGGAAAGCCTATCAGAATCATGGCAGACTTCTCAACACAAACCTTTAAGTCAAGAAGAGCTTTGAGTGAGTATTTCAAATCCTGAAAGAAAACAAATCTCCACCCAGATTTGATGTATCCTGCAAAACTGTCTTTAAAAATTGATTGAGAAATAAGATACTTCCATGACAAAGAAAAACTGAAGAAATTTATGGCCACCAAACCAACACTACAAAGAGTACTGAAAGACACTCTAGAAAGAGACAAAGATAACTAAAATCTTAAGAACAACAACAAAAGGAAACCACTAAACAGGACAAATAAACATAAAAACCAACAACAGAAAGATACCATGACAGAGATGAATCAGTACATATCAGTTATATCAATCATTGTAAATGGTCTCAACTCACCAATAAAAAGAAACAGACTGGCACATTGGGTTAAGGAACAAAATCCAACAATATGCTCTGTACAAGAAACATTTAACTCAAATGGACACTCACAGACTAAAAATCAAAGGATGAAAAATAGTACTCAATCTAACAGGAATGCAGAAAAAAGGAGGGGTAGTTATTATGTTTGTAGACAATGTGAACTTCAAACTGAAAATGATCAAAGCAGATAAAGGTCACTACATACTTGTTAGGGGAAAATTCAAGAGGAAGCAATGACAATCATATATATATTGAATATGGGAGCACCCAACTATATGAAACAATTCTTAATAGACATGAAAAACCAAATAAACAACACAGTTTTAACCGGGGACCTTAACACCCCACTGTCACAGAAAGACAAATCAACCAAACAAAATAATTGGCAAAGAAATAACAGAACTGAATCACTCTTGTGAACAAAGGGACCTAGTAGATGTGCACCAAGTGTTCCACAGATCAGTATCAGAATACACATTCTCAGCTGCACATGGGTCATTCTCTGAAATAGATCATATACTTGTCCACAAAACATGCTCAAGTAAGTGCAAAGGAAGTGAAATAATTCCATGCATATTATCTGACCATAGCGCAGTAAAATTGGAAATGAATGACAAAAAAACCCAACTATGACAACCACATAAACACGTGGAAATTAAATAATACTCTCCTAAACAATCAATGGATCATAGAAGAAATTAAAGAAGAAATTAAACAATATCTACAATTCAGTGAAAAAGCAAATACAAATTACCGGAACCTGTGAGATACAATGAAAGCAGTCCTCAGGGGAAAATTTATAGCACTAAACTCCCACATCAGAAAAATGGAAAGAACCCACATAAACAAACTAATGATGCACCTCAAACTTCTAGAAAGAGAAAAGCAAGTGAAGTCCAAAGCCCAAAGAAGGGGGGAAATTATCAAGATCACAGCAGAAATTAGTGGAATGAAAACCAAGAAAACAATACAAAGAATCAATGAATCAAAGAGTTGGTTCTCTGAAGGAGCAAATAAAATTAATAAACCCCTAAGCAATCTTATCAAAAAGAGAAGAAAAAAGCACAGACTTATGCAGTAAGAAATGACAATGGTGATATCACTACAGACCATCAGATCATCAATAATTACTTCTAAAATCTTTACTTATATAGATTGGATAACACAGAAGAAATGGACAGATTCCTAGAAACCTATGGATTACCAAACCTGAATCAAAAGGATGGAAAACTGCTGAGGAACCACATTTCCATTAATGAAATTGAAAATGTAATTAAAATCTTACCAACAAAAACAGCACAGGTCTTGATGGATTCACTGCTGAATTCAACAAGAAATTTAGGGAAGACATAACACCAACACTCCTCAATCTCTTCAATGAAATTGAAATGTAAAGAAGTCTCCCTAACTCAACCCTGGAAATTAGTATTACCCTAACACCAAAGCCAGAGAAAGACCCAACCAAAAAAAAAAAAAAAAATTACAGGCCAATCTCCTTCAGGAACATAGATGCAAAAATCCTCAATAAAATACTGGAAAATACAATACAGAAAGTGATCAGAAAGATTATACACCACGATAAAGTGGGATTCATCTCAACAATGCAGGGATGGTTTAACACACACAAATCAATAAATGTAATACACCATATCAACAGGGCCAAGGACGGGAACCACATGATCATTTCAGTAGATGCAGAAAAAGCTTTTGACAAAATCGAACACCCATTCATGATAAAAGCCCTACAGTAAATCAGAATAGAAGGTCTCTACCTCCTTATAAAAGTCATCTATCATAAACCAACAGCCAACATCTTACTAAATGGAGAAAAACTGAAAACTTTCAAACTGAAATCAGGAACAAGACAAGAATGTTCATTATCACCACTCCTATTCAATATAATTCTGGAAATACTAGCCAGAGCAATTAGACAAGAGAAAGAAATAAAGGGTATAAGGATAGGAAAGGAAGAAGTAATATTATCACTCTTTGCAGATGATGTGATACTTTACAAAGAAGACCCCCAAAAATCCACTAAAAGACTTCTAGATGTAATAAATTTAGTAATGTTGCTGGATAAAAGGTCAACACTCAAAAATCAATAGCATTGTTGTACACAAACAACAAAGTCTCTGAGAGAGAAATAAGTGAAACCACACCCTTCACTATAACATCCAAAAAAGTGAAGAACTTAGGAATCAATCTAACAAAGGGAGTAAAATATCTTTACAGTGAAAATAACATTACTCTGAAAAAATAATTCAGAGGATTTCAGAAAATGGAGAGATATTCCCTGTTGATGGACAGGGTAGAACAAATAAACATCTTGACAATGACTGTTCTCCCAGAATTGTTTTACAGATTCAATGCAATCCCAATCAAAATACCACCTGCCTACCTCATAGAGGTAGAGGAAGCATTCCTGAAATTCGTCTGGAACCAAAAGAGATCTAGAATAGCAAAGGCAATTCTGGGCAACAAACATAAGGCAGGAGGCATCACAATCCTTGACTTGAAACTACACTACAAAGCTACTGTGATAAAATCAGCACAGCACTGGAATGAAAACAGACATGAAGATCTATGGAATAGACTAAAAGATACAGCCATAACCAATGGAGTACTACTCAGCTATCAAGAAAGATTACTTTGAGACTTTTATAAACAAATGGACAGGACTTGAGACCATACTCATAAGTGAGAGAAATCAAACCCACATGTACAAATACTGTATTTTCTCCCTAGTGTAAGAAACTGAAAAAGTATACATGATGCAAAATCTACAATATACCGTAAGGGTAAAAAACTGCTCAAAGAGCAAAAGTAATTGGGAAAGAGAATAAAAGGAAAGAAGTAAGGGAAAAGGAAAAAGACGTAAATTTCTATATTTGTATATGTAAGATAACTAAAATGACTATATTGCTGAATGTATTAATTTTTAAGAAGGATCAGTTAATACTCATATGATTAGATCAATTTTACATGTTTATATCTGTTAATGTAAACAGCCGTGTTGAAGATAATGATACGCAACATTGCAACCATTGTCAAGTTCCCATCATCTTTTTTTGTAAACCAGTAATGTTACTGTTTTGGATTTGTTGTTGTCGTTTGTCTCTTTTGCTTTTTGTCTTTCTCATATGTGTCTTGTATCTCTTAAATAAAAAATACTATATCTTTTTATCCATTCAGCAGTTGATGGGTGTTTAGTTTGTTTCCAAGATTTAGCTATTATACTAAATGTACTGCTATAAACATAGGAGCCCTTGTGTCACTGTGTCCTGATGTTTTCAATTCCTCTGGGAATATACCCAAAAGGGGAATAGGTCAGTCGAATGGAACCTCTAATCCTAGTTTTATGTAGCATCTCCACACTGATTTTCACATAGTTTGCAATAGTCTACATTCCCACCAACAATGGAGAGTTGTTACTTTTTCCCCACAGTTCTGCCAGCATTTGTTATTGGTTCACTTCTTGATGATAGTCTTTCTTCCTGGAGTGAGGTGGAAAGATAGTTCAAGCAATATCATAATGATAGCTATGTATAGGAAGGAACTTCAATTATTAATCCTTTCTGCCAGTTTCCAGCTACTCTAAAGCTAACCAGTGTTATAGGTTATTAAAAATTGATTACAATTGAAATCTATAAAAGCTCAACAAAAATTTTCAAATTTTTAGGTAAAATCAGCTAAAACTAGAGAGACAAACTAAAACTAAAGACAAAATATTAGTCTCCACCTATTAAACAATGGGTCACAATCACTATTTTGGTCCCAGAAAATGTTTTCAGATTTGACTTTTTCTCAAACCTATTTTACCATACTAGTATTCATGTTTTGATTATTTATGCTCTAGTTTCTTAAAAGTTTGTTTGTTCTTGTCTAGAGACTACCAAATTCAAGCTGATCATACAGATAATATTAACAATAATTATGCTGGATTTCTGTACTGAGATTCACTTGATCAACCTCATAAAAAATTTCATAACTGATGAACTTCAGAAGGACCTCTGAGATCCATTACATTAACTCTATGAAGGCATCCCTATCTGTTGCCACTCTTTATATCGACCATTCTCAGTTCAGAACAGTTAAAATAAAATCTATCCCCAGTCTTTACTAACTGCAGTTATGGATAGCTTGTCAGAGAAAAAATAATATCATAAGTAGTTTAGTTAGTTACAAATATTACACATAGTTAGACAGGGTGGTCCTTCATCAAAATGTGCTATGGCTCAAATATCATTTACAAAAATTCAGGCTGAAAAATATGTTCAACCTACCAAAAATCAACTAACTAAATAAAAAAGGACTTATTTGCTGTGACCCATGCAGCCCTTGAGATGCTTGGGGTAAAAGACCACGAGAAGATTAGAAAATAAAGAAGAGACATAGGTGGGGTTAGGTGGAGATTTTGTCCTGATAGTAAGAAAGGTAATGCTCAACTAACACAGCATGTTTATTTATATACTGGGAAGGATAATGTCCATTTCAGCCCCTCTGCCTATCAACCCATTACTTGGATTTTCTAGGAGCTTGGTGTTTTTCTGGGCTGTAGGAACTTCTTCACATGACTAATCTGGGTGCTTTTTTATTTTTTGATAGGATCATACCTGGGTTATGCCCTAGATCAATTTCCAGCTTCAACAGTTCCCAACATAGCCATCTCTTTTGCTTTATTGTTGCACAGGATGAGTTGTCAGTTGAAGTTGGAGAAGCTGTGTTTAGAGAGCTCTGTAGATCTTTTTATTTTAAGAGCAGTTCAAAGATTTTAAGTCCCTGCATTCTGCAGCTGAGACCCTGTGCAGCCCATCAATCTGTAACCATAGTCAGCTACCAGTACAGCTAGCAATTGTCAAAAGGTTTAGTGATTTGAGTTTTTTATAACATATTACTTTAGCAATTTTTATATACCTCTAGTAGTTATACATTTTTTGCAGGATATTCAAGACCAAGTTAAGGTGAGACCTGTTTTTAAAACAATCAGTTTTTTGGTTATTTATCAAAGTCAGTTAAGTCTCCTCAAAAAATGCCTTGGAACCCCACATAGCACCTCTTAGCTTTTAACAGTGTCAGTCATTTGGATGAGACATGGCCATTGTTTTATCAAGTTGCTTTCTGTGAAAGCCTGGGAAATTTTTTCTCCTGGTGACTCTCTTTAGGCACATCACACACTTATGGTTTATTTTCTCTGTGGTCTCATAGTCTTGATCAGAAGACCAGGCACTCACTAAGTATCAGATGTCACAGCAGAGGTTCCCTAATATCCTGGGTCCTCGTTGACCTTGGAGGGCCAGGGCCAAAATATTAGCTATCCTCTCAGTCCATATAACTCTCTAATTTTTGGTATGTAAATCTCAGTTGTTGAACATCCAGAAGAAAAGATTGATAACAGTACAGTGTAGTAGAAGCAGTAAGTGTAACATTATCATCTAAATATCAAACATCTTAGAACATAAAATAGAACCATTATATTTTAACAACCATGGATATTTTAACATTTGAATACCTGTAGAATGTTAACAAAGGGTCACATATTTGACACAGTAAATTAGAAATCAAACCATATACAACATTGCAGCATGACAACTGTGATGCCTTTTTGTAACACTTTCATTTTTATTTTGATACCAAATATGTCTTTTTTGGTCAATCTCTCTATCTAATAAATAAAAGCTTTTACCTAACTTGTTGACCTTTAGTGGGATATACATCTTGTAGGTTTTTGCTACAGGCTGAAGTCTGAATCTGAAATAAAATTTTGTCACCATAAACAATCCATTTTTACATTGTGCAAAACGTGCATCTGGAAGCATGAATACATTAATACAACATGATGTTTATAACAATCTGTTATAGCCATATGAAAACTTTTGTATGGGCATCCTTAAATCAAAAAACTTGTGTTATTTCTTTTGGCAATGACCAATGTGAACATATTACAATAATGTATTTTTTATAACTTTAGTTGATGTGTCTCCCTTAAGGATATGGAGATCACTGGGGCCTCCAATAAATGAACAAGAACTGGCTAAATGTTACTAGGTAGGTACTTTTTTTATTCATCAGTTAAAGTCCTGTCCAATAATCTCTCCCATCCCAAAGGACTTTATTTAATCATCATATTTTTTGGCTTACGAAAAATCCAATCATAACATTTGACATATTATTTTTTGAACAATGAGAGACTAAAGTTTTAATAAACAACAATGTACATTACATTTACACAACCAATTTTAGTATCATTTGGACTAACTGGGAACCCAAGTAGAAGCATGCTTTTTAAGCATTTTACCCAAATTAAACCTTGATTAAATGATCCAACAATGTAAAAAAAAAAAGACAAATTGTTGAGGTCAAAGTATAAAGCAGCAGCTGTTTACAGAATGACAAACATGGACTGATGATCTGTACAGATTCAAACAGGCATAGAAACAGACTCATCCGCAAGGACTCTCTAAATTCCTGGGGTCTATTTATACACTTGTATCATGGCCCTTTGCTGAACTAGCTCGCTTCTTATACCCTCTGTTCTGGGGGTTGGAACACCTGTCCACCAGCACCTCACCCCCTCAGTGCATTTCTTAGGTGTTCCATGCCAGTTGGGCACTCCCATACAGGAACTTATGAGTTCAACTCTGCACATGTGAATAATCACAAGCCCAGTTGACTCCCAAACACAGCTTAACAAACTGGGCAAACAGACAGACATGCAGACAGACTGACAAACATCTTATAACATCAGAGTTCACTAAAATATATGTTAGCCAAATTAAATTACACTAATTTTTTAATTATAGAATTTGTAATTATAAATAGATTATAATTATAAATTATAAATAAATTTGTAATTATAGTCAGATTTATTGTAGGTCGATTTAAAGAGATATCTTACAAAAGAATTTGGTTTTTTTATTTAAAAGAAAACCACATATAAGAAAGACAAAAAGCAGAAGAGACACGGGACAACAGCAAATCCACAACAGTAACATTATAGGTTTACAAAACAAGATGATAGGAACTTGACAATGGTTGCAATATTGTGTATCCTTGTGGCCCCTGGGATGCAAGAGGCGCTATGGGCTGCTCTGAGGGCAGACACACGGGCTTGAGGAGCCAGAACCCCTCCCATTACCGGGTCTGAGGAGGCCGACCCTCCCGTCTGATGGGTGTGAGAAGCTAGAGCCCCTCCCCTTACCGGGTCTGAGGAGGCCGGCCCTCCCCATCTGTGTGATGCCCTCCGTGGGCCAGGCCCTCCCCCAGGACGCTCCCGTTTCCCCACCTCCCTTAGCTCCCGCCCCTAGCCACCACCC
>RJWM01009197.1:0-69388 GCA_004363535.1 Dasyprocta punctata
AAGCTTCAGAGAGCCTCTCAGGTACTTATTTAAAGATAGCGATGATTTACTTTAACCCCACTTAAGAAAAGTGATTAAATAATGAAAGTACAAGATCAAGTATACCACTCCGCGGAGAATACTGACAGTGACAAGGAGTCAAAAAGGGTGTGTCAGAGGTGACTAAGAGATAACTGTGGAGTAAAATATCATGTCATCCTTAAAGTCTAAAGTGTTCCCAGGGAAAAAAAAGTAAATGAATACAGTCATTGAAATTATATGCATCTCTTCTCCTAGAATATTAGATTGATTTTTAAAAATAAATTTATAACAACAA
Organism: Dasyprocta punctata; assembly: GCA_004363535.1. Lineage (NCBI taxonomy): Eukaryota > Metazoa > Chordata > Mammalia > Rodentia > Dasyproctidae > Dasyprocta > Dasyprocta punctata. The sequence goes on from RJWM01009197.1 coordinate 317, forward strand.
TAGCAAATAAGAAGCATGTTCACAAGTTTTCAACAATGTATTAAGAAATGTATTTTGGGACTTTGCAACTGGCATTGGGTGCTCACCATCATCTTGCTAACATATTCATCTCTGATGACAGCCTCAATCTGTACAGTCCATTCCTAGTCCAAACCTGAAAAAGATGTGTCTGTTGAAAGGTGAGACAGGGAGAGAGGGAAAGATGGAGAGAGGAAGAAACAGGAAGAGAGGGAAAAAGAGAGGGGAAGTGAAGGAGGAAGAGCAAACAAAAAGAAGAAACAAAAGAAAGAAGGAAGAAAGAAAGGACAGAAGGAAGGAGGCAAGGAAGGAAAAATGGTGGGATGGGGGAAGAGAGGCAGGGAGAGAAGGAAGCAGGGTAGAGAAGAAGAGAAATGGGAAGGAAAGGGAATGGAAGAAGCTGGGTACACAATACAAAGTATGCTTTCTTCTCTTGAAGGTTTGACTATGAGATTGACTTGCATGTTAGTGAACTTGGAGAGATTAGATAAAATTACAACTGTCAAAATCTAGCACAACTTCATCATTGGTATTGAAATTGCAATTTCAGCTAAAGCAAAATCTCTTCAATAATGCAGGAGACAAGGAAAGACAAAATAAAAGAAATTCCACTCCTCTTTCTAAGTCTGAGAGATAGAGGATGCTGATGCATGGTATGAAAATTATGACAATGTAAGACACAGATTCTAGGGTCTCTATCTATGCCTTGATAATAATAGAAAATTACTCTGGTTGACCATGTCAGAAAAGTGATTCATAAACCTGAGGATCATTCTTAGTCCATTTTTCATTGCTATAACAAAATACTCAAGGATCAATATTTCATAAATATAAAAGGTGTTTTAGCTCACACTTCTGCTTTTTCAGAAGCATGATGCAGGCGAGGTCTGCTGAGGGCCTCATTTTGGATAGCATCACACAGAGTGGGAGTATATGTAAAGGTGATAACACACATGGCATGGGAACATAGAGACTGAGGGTTAGGTGTTAACTTCTCTTACAACAACAACCCGTTCTCCTGGAAACTAATCCAATCTTACACAATCTTTATTAATCCCATTTTAAGGGATTGTCCCATAATTTAATTACCTTCCAGTAGGCCCCATGACTTAAGAGTTCCATCCTTTCAACATTGTGGACCGAGCTTTCACCACATGAACCTTTGGGGACTCACTAAAACAATATTCAAACTCTAGTGGTCATGAATTCTGACCATTTCCAAGATCTGGGATCAGTATACCCTTGACTGTGAAAGTTGAAAGAAAGGGAGAGTCAAGAGTGCAGCAAGGACAGCCATCTGATATTTTCACAAAGGATTATGTTCTAATAGGAAATATAGAAGAAAAGATTCAAAACTTTCAACAAGATAAATATTGCACACAAACAAAATTTGATCGATTAAAGTTTTAGAAGTGTGTTAGTATAGGTGGTTAGTAGAGCACAAAATTTAGAGATTCCACTGGCAGATCTTATCAAGGGAGAAATATTAAGGAAAAGTTGCATGAAAAAATTCACTTTAAAAACTGACATAACTCAGTATTGATTGTGCAGTTAAAAATTAGATTTTTTAAAGCTATCAGTAACTGAATTATGATGTTTATGTGCTGAGTATTCTTCTTGGAAAATGAAGTTGGCTTTGAGATTCTGGGATTTCTGCAATTGGGTAGGGAGAAAATTGAATTAATTGAGTTGGAAAAAAATTGTTATAAATTATGACCAAGAAAAATATTTGGGCTAAAACTGCAAGACACTGAAACACATTAAATTTAATTTGTACATGACAATTACTACTTGTCAAATATTTGAGTCCAGGCCTAAGACAACCAATCTCCTGCTCAGAGGTATGACAACAGAATAAAGCATAGACAAAATATATTTTAGTTACAAGGAACACCAGGATGGTCAAAATCTAGCAACAGGCTAAGACCATGGGGAATGGTGTCTTTGACTTTTATTAGGTATACAGATTGATTGTGGGATACACTGGTGGGCTGCAGAAAGCAGTGGTGGTGAACTACTGATTCGGTCAAGGTTCAAGAATTGAGGAATGATGCATTTTTGGGAAATTGCACAGGAACAGATCATGGTTAACTGGTAACCTGATCGCCTGCTAACTGGATTAATGAGCTAGACAGAATCTGCATGAGTCAAAGTCCTCAGCTGCCTTGTTATCTTCCTTTGAAGCTCCAGAACTTCGCAGACTGTTAGCTGGCCCTGGCTCTTGCTGCAGGTTTAAAGATTAATTTGTCCCTAAGCCAGCCAGGGGCCCTGCCACAAGCCAGGTAGGCCTAGGATAGACTCTCAATTTATTTTGTGCCAGTTTATTAATATTACTTATTGCCTACTCATACCACATCAAACTGGTCATCAGCTGTCAAACATACTGATTGCTATTGACTCAAGATAATTAATATATATTATATTTTGGGTAGTTTTACATTGTATTTGTTGTGTTTTGTTTTCAGGTTCAAATATGTTTTAAGGACTTGTGACTAAAATTTTGCAGAGCCAAACTGAAGTAGGATAGATATTATGGAATCTATCAAAAAAGTTATGAAAAATTATTGCCTGTATTTAATATTTGATTGTATTTTAAAAGCCTCCCTCCCAATCCTGTTTCATTTTTGAACACCGACTTGAGCCCTTAACTTGTTAAATGAAAGAAAAAAATTCAGGTAGCTAGCATTGTATAATCAAAAGTCATATTTTCACATCATTATGCTATCAAATGACAAATTTCCATTAGTGGAATGATTGATATCCAAGTTTATAATTTAAATTAAAATTCAGAAGACTGTGAATGAAACTGTAATAGAACAAATGTGTATGTATATGTGTGTGTGCCTGTGTGCCTGTGCGCATGATTTGTAGATTTCTTGGCCTAAAAAGAAAAAAATTTCTGTAAGAATAGAAATTCCATATCAAAAATTCAATCATTCTTGGAACAATTATATAGCAAAGATATTTCCACAAATAACTGAGGTAAGAGGGAATAGTACAGGAAGGCTACACATTGTGCAAATTGTGATCCTTTAATCTTTAAAACAAGAAACAATTCTTACTACAACAAAAGTTAGAATTAGAATCTGCAAATACGTTAAAAATAGGTGCGAACCATGAATTGCTTCACAGAGTAATTTAACACACACACAATTGTTTTCAATTGTCAGTGAAAATTTCCTTGTACTGTTCAAACAAACAAACAAACAAAAGAATGAAAGCAGCAGAAAGTTAGGCCTTTTGTATTTTAAAGAAAAGACATTCAGAAGCAAATACAAAAGTAAGGAAATACTGGAATTTGCTGATGAGATTATGAGAGAGTGGGGAATGGTTTTGATCATGTTCAAATTATGCCTCTAAATTTCTCAAAACTTTATCAAAAGCAACCATCATAGCTAAAGAAAAACTTCAGAGTCAATTCTTGACAAAACTAAAAGAGAATATGTGAAATAAGATCAACATGTAATGCAGGGATTAGGCCTAAATATTAACACAAGACAAAGAAGTGAAACTGGATAGCTTTTCACAATTCTTAACAAAAATTCAATAGTTGCTAAGCCTATTTTGTAAAAGTTTAGAGATTATTGTTAAAAAATTTCTAATCTATTGAAATTCATTTTTTTCCATTTTGGTTACTTTTAAAGGCCCTAAACCTTCATTTACAGTATTTGAATTATTCTGCATAAATCATATTTATTAACTAGTAGAAAGTATTTGTTCAATGGAACTAAATATTTTAAGAGTTGATTACAATATATATTTTGCTTCCATTCAAAAGTTCAGAGAGAGGGCAGGGAGTATGATGATTACACCATCCTGTTACTTCCCATAGAAAGTAGACTTCTAATTTTTAGCTGCCCTATCTTGATGCATGCCTTCCATTCTAAAGCACAGTGCTTAATTAAAATCGACTGCTTCAGCTCCTATCATCACCTGTGTGCCAAATAAGAACTTAGTTATAGATAGCACAATTAGCTGCAGTAGGGCTTGGCAAGAATGCACACTGTGTACTTCAACTGATTTCTGCTTCCAACTAATTCATGATTATTTTATGAAGACCAAAGTGTACAAGAAAGAGCATCAAGCAACTTCTGCCATCAGTTGTGACCCTCTCAGAATAATTGGTCTTAATTCTTGTCCACATACAAAATATCTCTGTATTTTCAGAGCTGTGCTTGTAAATTACTTCACAAATTAACTATGTAAATGATACCATTTTGATTAGGGAAAAATTCACTTAATAGAAACTCTTGGTTTAATAATAAGTAAGAAGTAGATGATGTTTCTTTGCAGCATTGTGGAAAAAGTCCAAATTGTTGAAAGCAAATTAGAAAATGTGTCACGATTATTTAAAACAATGGTATACTTTTTATACTCTGGTGTTGTGGCAATCATAATTTAAATTCCTAAAAAGATTTTAGCCAATTTTTTTTATAAAACACCAAGCAAAAGTTTAATGATGTTGCTGATTTAAATATATACCTTTTGATTTAAAAATTTCCACATAGAAATAAAACATAAGCAATGTAAAAATTCATAAAACAAATAAAATATTAATTGCTCATATTATAGGAAAAGAATTAATGGAATTAATGTCACAAATATGAGTTTATGAAATGTTGATGAAAATTGTCAAAGTTAGACTCAATTTTCTTTTTTGACATAGTGTCCCACTGCACAATTCAGGCTGACCTGGAACTCACTATGTAGCCCAGCGGGCCTGAAACTTGCTCTAGTATTCCTCTCAGTCTTTGAGTGCTGGCATTACAGGCATGAGCTACCACATCTCAAAATTAAGCTTAATGTTATTAAAAAACAAGGTAAGCAACATCTACAAAAACTGTGCAAACATGGATATAATAAAATAATTTATGATTAAAGTACATTGGAAAAATGTTTCTCACCTCTTAGGCTGGCACAAAAGCAAGTATGACAATACCTTTATTGAACAGCTGTGGAAAAATAGACACATGTACACATAGTTTGTGATAATTTCAAACCCCACTTGGAAAGAGTCAAGTGTATCTTACACCTTAATAGATGTATTTACTTAAAACATGGTAATCTCATTTTCATAAATCTCTCCTAAAAGTTTACACCCACAAATATAATTAAACAAAAATAGAAGCTAGTTTATCCAATGATTATGTGGATTATTAAAAATGATTCAAACGTTCATCAACAGGGCATTGGTCAGGTAAATTATGACACATATACACAGTGACCTGCTATCCATTAAAACTACAATAGATAGACTCTCATGTAATAAGCATATTAATTTCCCGATGTGTTATTAAATATATTAAAAATTCATGCTCAGGAAATAGAGGAATTACTAATGGAGAAAATATTTTCTGATCATAATTTCTAATGTTTGTAACTTTTAATGATGTAAACATGTTATTTAAAAATTAAATGAAATTTTAAAAAATTAAATTACAATGAAACAACAGAAAACACATAATTAATACATCTATAATTTTAAAAATTATCACAAGTAGTTTTTAAATACAGCACTCTGTGCTCACTTTTTTTTGTTTTTTCACTTATTTTGTCTGTCTGTTTGGTTGTTTCTTCTGTCTTTTTGAGACAGGGTTTCACTATAAAGTTCAGATTGGCCTTGAACTCACTTTGTAGCCAAGGATCGTCTTGAATTTTCAGCGATCCTCCTGCCTCATCCTCCTGAATGCTGGGTTGTTTTGTTTTTAATGGCAAAGTCATATCACAGGAATCTTAAGTTCCACTCAGAGAATGTATGTGTACTAATACTGTTTTAAAATTATCTGTTGAAAGAAAAAGAAAAAAAGTAAGTATATTGAAGTTAAGAAACAAGATTTTTAGTATAAGAAGAAAGACAATTATTTCAAGTTAAGATTAATAATGGATAATAAATGAAGAAAACTCTGTAATATTAAATTTGAATATAAAGTTTCAATACAAAGCAGATTTTGGCTTCTAAATATCATGAAACTTAGAACTAGCTGTACCTTTTAAATGCCAATCCTGAAGCCACAAGTATAGAAGGTGACTCTGGGTCATTGTGTCGTGCAAGAAATAAGAAAATCCTTTGGCAATAAAGGGCTGCTTGTATGGTCCCCCCTCAGAAAGAATTTTATAGGTATCAGTTTGAAGGAGTCCATAGTGACTATATTTAATATATGATGACATACATATATGATGACAAAGTGAAAATGAGCAATGACTATAATCTAAGATAGCATTCTTTTAAATAGTATATTTTAAATACATTAAAAATGATGACACCATAAGACACATACAAAAGGAAGTCCCGATTCTTGAAATGCCAAGTAAACTTATGGTAGATGTTTCTCTTTGCAGATTAGAATATTATTTTTGAACAAATAGAGCAGATAAAGACAGGAAAAATATGTAAAATCTCTGAAACTAAACATAGGAAGGTCCATTCCATACAGGATTGACACTTGTGAAAGGAATTGGGTAGAATCCCTGTATTCCTCTCCCTTGGTATTTATGCACCCTATATAAGCATGTTCTCTTCTGTACTGTTGAGAACTGTGAGTATGATAGACGGATAGAATATTTCTCCTGTGATATGGCAAGGGAGAGGAATTTGCAGCTGTTAGTGTATCTCCAAATATATTGATATTGAATTATTGCCTAGTGTGTGAGAGGCCTTAGGTTCATTTCTCCATATGGCAGAGAGAGAGAGAGAGAGAGAGACAGACAGACAGACAGACAAAGACAGAGAGGAAGAAGGAGGAAGAGGGGGAGGGGAGAGGGAGGGGAGGAGAAGGAGGAGGAGGAGGAGGCTGATGAGGGAAAGAGGAAGAAGAGAAAGAGAAGAAGAGGATGAGGAGAGGAAGAAAGAGAAAGGGGAGGAGAGGGAATGGGGAGGGAGAGGATGGGAGAGGAGAGAGGATATGGGAAGAGGAGAAGGTGGAGAAGCAGCAGATGAAAAAGTACTGATTCCTTCTTGGAGAGAAAACAAGTTTTTCTTCTGCTGGTCTTGATAAAGTAAACAGCCATGTTGCTAACATGGTGAGCGGCAAATCCTAAAGAATTTTACCAGTCAGACCTGCAACTGCAGTGTAAGTTCCAAATGAGGTCAGAAATGGATCCCCACACTCTAGAATAAAATACATCTAGGCTGACAATTTGTAGGGTTTTTTAAACCCTGATAGACAGCCCAGTGAAACTGTCTCCAGATTCCTGACCCATCTTTGACATAATAAATGCCTCTTACTTAAATCACCAAATTTATGGGGTTAAGGTAGGCAGTGATAGGAAACAAATACAAAAGAATTGGCATATGATGACTTTCTCACTTATATAACTTTGGTCTGAGGGCAATTTTGCAGTTCATGCTATATATATTATTATACCTCAATCTAATAGAAATACTTCTGTTTCCTCCCTGGAGAATTGGAGAATATATTTTTTAAAGGAAGATAGCTGGTAAAGTGGAAATTTCCATATACAGAATTTATTGTTTGACTAACTTATGGAATGTGCTCATGTCCAACACCCAGCATCTCAGAAATATATGAGTTTTGATTTGTTGTTCAGGAGGCGGTAACTGCTATCTGGTCAAGATTGGTGAATACTTAAATAAAATAGTCATGCCTTTCAGATGACTGTGTCAGAATCTGTCTTTCCTGGATGAGGTTTTCAAAACATCCAGGACACAAGCTCTAATTACAAGACTTTATGAAAAACCAGGAAAGCATGTTTAATTTGGGAGTAAAAAAGCTAAGTAAAGCCTATGATGACCCAAATATTGGAATTATCAGAAAGAGACTTTAACTGATTAGTATTTCCTAGAATGCACAGTAGTGTATTAGAATACCATTAAGGTAAAGAAAAACATGCCTAAAATGACAAAAATAGAGAAAAATAATCGGAAATATAAAATTGTTTTTAAAAGAACTGGAAATATTTATATTCAAGTGTACAATAGTTTATAAAATCTTACAGGGTGAATTTAAAAATAGAATGAAGATATAAGAAAATCTAGTAAATTTGAAAGCATTGCTGGTGGTTGATGAAAATTTTATAATATGAAGCAAAAGAGCAAAGGTTTTTTTACATAATGAATAAATATGTTGAGATATGGACAATAGTAAATCTCTGAAATTTCTATTATTTTGAGAAGTAGAGATAGAATGGTGAAAAATAATATTTGAAGAAATAATGAGGACAAGATTTCCAAATTTGGGAGGAGATATGATTTACAGATTCTAGACCTCTGTGAATTCCAAAATAAATAAAATAAAAAAGCACTTGACCATTCGGAATATAGTTATATAGCTGGGAAAGAAGTTTAAAAGGAAAATCTTAAAAGCGGAGAATAATGACACAAATAAGGACCTGCAATACAAATGACTGCTCCTGTCTTACTTGGGGCAACAGAGAAAAGAGGACAGAGCAAAAATATCTCACAAATACTTCAAAAAGAACTTGGTATCAGAATTTTACACTTGGAAAGTATCCTTCAATATAAAGATAAAAGAAATTTATGACAGTTGCACCTTATAATGTGATGCAATATGAATTATTTAATATTGTATGAGACTTTTTGCTATTTTTCAAAGAATTTTAGGTAGAGTTTAATTATCTCTCTTCCATTATAGGAAACACAGGAGACTGAGATTAAATAATATCTGAGGATGCAAGGAAATAACTCCAAAATGTAATATTTCTGCAATACGTCCAAAATGCATGTATAATGTCAAGAGAAAAGAACTGAAAAGCCAACAAGAAGAGTCAATGTGCTAGCTTGCCATTTGTTTTGTTTGTTTTGAACTTGAGTAATTAAAGGAAGTGCATAATATCATGTCATGATCTTTAATTGGATTCTGAATCAGGAAAAAACTTCTAAAATTTATATTTGCAAGAAAGTTTTTTGTGAATTACTAAATTATACTTTCAAATTACTAATTTTATTTAATATGATAGATGTATTTTTGTTACATAGAATGGCATCCATATTCTCAGATGTCTCATGAAATTAGAGGTGTTAGAGAATATATTAATGTAGTGAAGCATATTTTTGATCTTATAAAATTTATGTGGAAGAATTTATTTCATTGGAAATTCCTAAACCTTTTTTTCTTACTCTTGGTACTAATATAAGTACTCTGGAAAACAAAATAAAATAGAAATTCAATATACTTTTTAAATTATTCATGACATGATTTGGAAGTTCATTTCTTGGTATAGTAAGTCTTTGAACAAGTTCTTTCTGGGAGAACAATGAGTTGGATTCATTCACAAATCTCACAAAGTGTTATACACCTTTGATACATACATTCAATTTAAAATTTAAAAAAACACACACACAAAGAATTACTGTAAACTGCTTTTACTTTTACAGTTACCTTAACATGAAGGTACAGAACAGTGCAACAACTGACATATAGGTCATTGCAAGGAGTCAACTGGCATAAGAGTTACTAATAGGGAGAGGGAGCATAGGTGGGAGATTGTGAACCTCTGTCATCTTTCCCCTCTATCCAAATTCTCAATTGCAGTATTTTCACTTTTGTTACCATGGTTATTGCTTTGTGCTTCCTAGTATCCCCTTCCCATCACCACTGCTTTTCCTCTAGCTTCCGGACATCCTGAGCTCTGATTGAGCACTGCAGTGCTGTACATTATTTTACTATGCAGTGACCACATAGCAGTACAACTATGATAATGCTTGCAGATATGATTGTTCCTTCTTTTATTTGTTCACATCTATGAATGTCTGTAATGCAAAGTCTGTTTGTGTCTGTGCAAATTTACAAATTCCGTGTTCGTAAATCAGGGCCTTACTCTGTATCCAAGAGAAATGCATCAATATGTCCCCCAAGAAAAATATTCAATAATTTTGTTAAAGCACCATTAGTAATCACTAATATGGTTTGAAGTCATCCCTTCCAAAATGCATCTTGAAATTTAATTACCATTTTAACAGACTTATGAAGAAGTAAAACTTTAAGAGGTGATTAGGCCATGAAACATGGGCATCCTCATGAATCAATTATACTATTATTTTTGTGGCAGTTTCTTTATAATAGAGTAAGTTCAGTTCCCTTTTCTGTCTTCCTTTCACATTCCACTGTATGATGAAATAGCAAGATGATTCTCATCAGATGCCAATCACTTGATCTCGGACTTTCCAAACTGCAGAACTGTGAGTCAATAAATATCTGTTCATCATAAATTATCTGGTATCAGTACATCTACAAAAGCAAAAAGATACATTGTACTAAACACAGACTATGGTGGATAATCATTCACTGGAATATTACACAGCAATAACAAGCATTGAAATACAGCAACACACATCTAGGAATAAGATTAAGCTAGAGTACACAGACACAAAAGGATATAGTATGTGATTGTATTTGTTTATGAATTTCACTAATTGATTGATTGATTGATTATTTGCAGTGTTATCAGTCAAATCCAGGGTCTCACACATGATGATTCTACCACTGAGTTACATCCCTCAAATCCCATATACTATGACTTTAAGATGTACTCGGTGATTTTCTTATAATAGAATAGTTTCTTCCTATGAGAAGGTGGAGACAAAGATCTTAAACTTGGTAACACTATGTTTCTTGACCTATTAGTACTTTGAAAACTCACGGGCATTGCATTTCTCCTAATAAAAAGCTCTCTCAATCCCATACCATCCTTTTTCTACATATCATTATCTGTTTATAGAGATTAAAAATATTTATTTTCTTTCTCTTTTCTTAACCTGTCTCTTAGTGTTTATTTCTGCATCACTCAGAATACTTATTTCACAAACGTTTCCATAGACACAACAATGAGTCTTTATGGAATCCATCACTTGCTTATTTTTTATACCCATCACCTAATCTGCCTATTTTTATGACATTTTATGTCCATTTTTTGTGATAATATTTTGTCATTTACTCTTATTTAGGACCTGATGTAGCACATTTAGTTTTCTCAATTGCTATTCCCTGATGATTGTTCAGATTCTAGGTTCTCATATAATTCTTTTCTTTCCTCTAGCTGCAAAAGCAAGATAGTCTCTATTTCAATCTAGTAATATTTAATAAATTCAGAACTAGGTATTCCTGACAAATTATGTGACTCCACTATTAGGGGAATTTAGAAATTCGTAACTCACTTGACTTTCTTGATTACTGTTCTCTGATAGATCAGCTGATTTTGGAGAGGTTCATGCATGCTCTAGTAATAAAATGACAAATGAGATTAGATAAGTGGAATCAACATTCTTGGGGAAGAAGGCTAGCAGGTACTTGGTCACAATGGAGGTATCTTAACAGCATTGTGGTGAGCAGCTGGAGTGAAAATTATGAATAACACTGTTTGAGTTTGATAGTACTCAATAAGTAACTGCCTTTTAGACTACTTTAGAATCACCTGGACACAGACATTGGGCTTAGACTTTAAAACTCAATTTTGTCTCTAGAATAGAGAGCATGACCCAGAGGAGGTAGTCTCAGAGAGCCTGCTAATATACTCTTGCTAATATGTATGGACAAGTGCAGAACTTTCTTATAAAATTCTGGTACATCAGCTCTGAATACAAATATGAAAAGAACTTAACAGAACATGTTCAATGTCTGCTTCCCAGACTAGTAGGTTCCAAACTAAAGCATTTACTTTCCAAATCTGCTTACCTTCTTGAATTCATCTCTTTGAGTGATAGGAATTTTCACAAAGTGAATAACACCCAGATAGTGATATCATTCCCCAATACTCCTCACTATTCACACAGGTATCTCTTTCAAGATTGCTTCCATTTATAGCATTTCTTCTATCACAACCCATTTACCAATCTTATTACAGTCATTGTAATCAGAAATCCATAGATTACAGTAATTTTCCATTAATTATGTTTCTTGTCCCTATAGTGCTTTCCATTTGGGTAATGGATATTTATTAACATATAAAAGCATCACATTTAGGTGCCTTGCACACATAATTTCATTTAAGTTTTTTAATCCCCAAATACAATTTACCAATTAGCTTGATAGGTAAGAAATAAAAGGAAAGACAATTCCTATTGTATTTGTCATCTCCCAGCACGCTCCTTTCTGTTAATTGCTTTACTTTCCTCCTTGAAATAACTCATTGGGGTCTACTTCCTTGCAAATCACACTCAAACTCACTAGCTTATTCTCTGAATTTTTCCTTACCTAGTTTCCATTTATCATCCTAGTACCATTTCCTATTTCTCATACACACCTTTCATTCACAGGTTGTTATATTTAGATCTAAAATGTTCACCAAAGTGTCATACATTTGAAAATTGGTTAGAACATGGGAACACCACACTCATCAGTGAATTCATCCATTGAGAAGTTTGGGAGCTGAATGTGCACTTAAAAGTGGGAAGTAGCTGGGTATGGGTCACTGGATGTGTGATCTAGAAGGGTGTATTCTTACCTCCAATCCTTCCTTCTCTTTGCTTCTTGGCCACTGTTATGGTTGATACATTGTGTCAACTTGAGAGGTGTAGAAGTTTAACTGAGTGACTCAGCAGGGAGCCAGAGTTCTTACTTTGTAAATATCCTCATCCTGTGCAAAGGAGCTCAAGGAGATTTTGTGAGTGCTACAACCACCCTGAAGGGGTGGGGGTGGCCTGTGCACAATATAAGGGAGGAGAAGAGGCTTGTCTTTTCCCCTTTTTGCTCTGGCGCCTGCCTTGAAGTGTTGTCCCTGTACCATGCCATCCTGCCTTGGAACCAACTGTTTATGGACTGAAACCTCCAAAACCTTTAAGATGAATAAACCTTTCCTTCTTTCATTTTGGGTGTCAGGTATTTTGTCCCAGAAATGAGAGAAAAGTAAAAGCAACCAAGACAGTCACCAAGTAGTGAAGAGTTTTCCTGTGCCATAATGTTCTGCAGTTCTCTTTGTTCCTTGAAAGTGGATAACAATTAACTGAATGCACCTGAACTGTGAGCCAAATTAAATCTCTTCTCCTTTAAATTGTGTGTTAGATATTTTCTCCCAGTGACAGGAAACAGGAAACTTAACTAATACATACCTAAAAATTAATGACTAAATCAATACATTTCACAGTGTGTCTCTTTGTCATGATATATGAATTAGTCATATTTAAATATCTGCCCTCTTGTCCCTAGTTGTCTAAGTCAACCATCCTTTGAAATCTGCTAAATTATTCTTCTATAAGATAAAAATTTCCCTAATGTTTTATACCAGAATGACTATTTATATCATTTGTGATTGTCTAAATAGTATCTGACCTATTTTTTTGTTTACTTGCATCCCTAAGGAAGCATACTTTTTATCTAAATGTCTCTGCATGCTTTAGGCATCTATATAGCAATCAAGAACATAAAAGGGACAGAAACCCAGAAATTAAGATTTTGCATTGAAGTATGACAAGATTTTATAGCTTATAGTGGGGATACTGAATGAAGTATATATTATTATGCATGGAGAAACAAATAGCAAATTCAGTTAGTGGAAATATTTCATTGATCTATGAATTTTAACTTCACTGGAAGAAAAATTTAGCCTATGTGTCTTAGAAAATTGAGTCAAAAATAGTCAACAACCAAAATGCTTGTAATAATTCTTTAAAATTTTTCATTTTGTTGTGTTTTGTTGGAGATCAGTTATTGATTTTTTTCCTTTAAAATGAACTTTTACAGATAACTTCGTTAGTGATCTTAGACAGCTTAAGTGGAAAAAAGTAATCTGTAAAATTTTGAAAATGTAACCACAGTTGCTTAGAGTGGTGCTTCTGAATGAAGAATAATAAAGTAGTTTAGACCAAGTCTCTTAATTAGTGAATATAAACTATTCTTGATACCTTTTAAAATTTTAACAATATGTATAGGATTTATTCAGGATGAAACATGCAATTATTTATGTGCTGAAAAGTCTAACACAGTCCATTATAGCTATAATGCATATCTAAAGTTAGAGAGAATTTCTATCAATATTCCAATTTTAGACACATATTAGATTTTAATTTTATTATTCAAAAGGATAGTATCATGTCAGTTATCATATATTTCAATGAATTTTCTGTAAGCATAAATATACATGTGTGCTGAATTGAAGGCAGAGTAAATTATTGATGAGAACGTAAGAAAATGTTTAAAATGAATCAGAAGTAATTCTTAACTGTTCTTTTTCTCAAACAAGTAAACCAAGTTTAATTCTTATGGTCAAAATATATAATTCACAAACTTTTATTTAGGTAAGTTTAATAATTACTATATATTTATATTACTGCAATATTATTAAGCTATTCAGCAGTAATCTATTGACCTGAACCCTGAAATTATTGTTACAGCTATTCATGCTATTTAGTGTTTGTACTGGTTGATCCTGGGTCCCCCTAAGGACTCGTAATTTGGATGGGGCTGAGTCTGGTGTTTGTGATTGGTTTGTTGTCTAGAGCTTGTATTGGTGGTATAAGTGCGGTACCTGCCCAGGGATGGAGCTGACATACAGTGTAAGAGTGAACTGAACATGGGTCTTCCCTCACTTGCCCTCTTTCTCGCTGATTCACCTTGCTGTTTGGTGGTTGCCATGAATGTCTGCCCCATCACACCATGCTGCCTTGGAGCCAGCTGAGTATGGATGGAAACTCCCGAGAACTGTAAGAAATAAACTTTTCCTTCCCTAATTTTAGGTGTCAGGTATTTTGTCTCAGCAATGAGTGAAAAATTAACCAAGACAGAATTTGGTACCGGAGAGTGGGGTCATTGCTGTGACTATTCTTGACCATTGGTTCAAGAGCCTGTGGAAATGGCTTGTGAGAAGAGTTTGGAAAGGTTTGGAGATGTTATCTGAAAGTGTGTTGCTGGAACAGCATAGGCTGTTTTGTATGGGAGATTCTGGTCAGAGCCCAGGAGACCAGAAGGCAGACAGAAAACCTGCTGGTAAAGACCAGGCTCGGGAGGTTTCTGCTGGGAAGGACTGCACTGGGTATTGGACTCCACATGATGTGTGTTACAGCATGGCAGAAAGCTTGTCTACATTCTGCCCATGCCCAGAGGCTTTGCCTGAGACTGAGATTAAGGTGATGGACTAATTAATCTAGTGAAAGAAATTTCTAGGCAACCAAATGTTGAAACGGTGGCCTGGCTATTGTTGGGAGCTCTTAGCCAGATTTATGCTGCAAATTAAGAACAAAGAGCCCAGCATGGTGATTTAAAACGTTGTGAGTTTGGCCAGAAAGCTGTGGACTGTAAAGATAGAGCCAAGACCTCAACTGATGAGAAGGAACAAAGAAGTAAAAAAGATGGCCTGGGGGCATGCCAGGAAGCAGCAGGCCTCCACCCTTTGCAGCCTCAGGTCTTCAAAAATCAAAGACTTTGCTTGGAGGAAAAAGTTGCAGAGTACCATGTTCTGGAGTGGTGATAGAGACCACAGCAGGTTTCAAAATGGTGGCAACCACACCAGGTTCTAGAAGAGTGGTGGCATAGAAAAGCTTTTCCTCACAATCAGGTTCAGAAAGCTCAGCAATCCAGGCTGTCAAGTCCTACAGCCAAGAGAGAGGAAAGCCTGGCTACTGCTCCAGTTGGCAGCAGACCTTGGTGGCATCCATGTGGCACTGGTTTTAGGTGCAAGGAAAATACACAGATTCTAAAGTTAAGGCAGTTTCCACCCCACCTGGAGAGGGCAATATGTAGAGATGTAAGGGTGAAGTCAAGGAATGTGGATCATCCAAGGAAAGCTATGAAAGTTAAAACCCCTGAAAGTGCCATGGGGGTGGAATTACACAAGCCTTTTGGAGCTAGCAACCAGATTACTTCAGATGCTGAGCATAGAACTCCAGGACTTAATGTTTGCCCTGCTGGATTTTGGACTTGCTTTGATTCCAATGCTTTGTATTCCCATTTGTAACTTTTGGAATTGTAATGTTTGTCTTGTGCCTTTATATATTGGAAATGTTTAACCTCTTTTTCATTTGTACGGGGGTTACAAATAAGAGCTTGCCTTAGATCTCAGAGGAGATTTGGGACTTGGACTTTTCAGCAATGCTGAAACTGTGGGGACTTTGGCAACTCATGGAGATGGACTAAATGTCTTTGGTATGAAGGATATACATGGGTCCTTGGGGGTCCAGGGGTGGAATGCATTGGTTGATCCTGTGTCCCCCCCAAGGACTTGTAATTTGGACGGGGCTGAGTCTGACATTTGTGATTGGTTTGTGGTCTAGCACTGGTATTGGTGGTATGAGTGCTACCTGCCCAGGGGTGGAGCCGACATACAGTGTAGGGGTGAATTGAACGTGGGTCTTCCCTCTCTTGCTCTTGTTCTCTCTCTCGCTGATTCACCTTGCTGTTTGGCAGCTGCCATGAATGGCTGCCCCATCACACCATGCTGCCTTGGAGCCAGCTGAGTATGAATAGAAACTCCTGAGAACTGTAAGAAATAAGACTTCCCTTCCCTAATTTTGGGTGTCAGGTATTTTGTCTGAGCAATGAGTGAAAAAGTAACCATGACAGTGGTATTATTGAGTAATAATAATATTATGTTCTATATATCTAAAATGTAGTGGCACATTTTAACATGTTTTCAAATTAGCTAATGAAATAGTAGGAGTATTTGTGATTTCAAGTCACCAGGCCAGTTGTTATCATAATGCAAAATATATAAATTTCAACTAAACAAAGAATTAAAAATATAAAATGAGATCTTCAACACCTGTCACAGTGCATTTTACATTTTACTAAAAAACAAATGAAAATGAAAAAACAAACAAAATAAACCTTTATTTACAAAAGAATAATTTCTATAGAGTATACAATATGTCAGCTTGTCATTGTCACATTTTGAGAAAAAAATTAAGCGTGATAAAACTGTCTTAGAGAGTGTGAGAAATTGAAGATCGTCTGGTTAGTAACATGGAAAACTTAGGTGCAACCAGGTACTCTGACTAGAATTTGTATTCTTAAAAAGTCTTCTATCAGCCGGGCGTGGTGGCACACGCCTTTAATCCCAGCACTCGGGAGGCTGAGGTAGGAGGAGCGTTGTGAGTTCGAGGCCGGCTTGGGCTACAACGCGAGCGCAAGGCCAGCCTGAGCTACACAGTGCAACCCTGCCTCAAAAAAGCAGGGCCGGGAGTTTGGCTCAGCAGCTTACGTGCCTGTCAGGCAGGCGCGAGGTTGTGAAGTTCAATCCCCGGTGCCGCAAAAAAAAAAAAAAAAAAAAAAAAAAAAAAAGAAAAGTCTTCTATCATATATCTCTGCTTAATGTTTAAATTAAGATGTTTAAATTAGAAACTCCTTACAGAAAATCAGATGATTTCTAATCCCACAATACATCCCAAAAGAACAAAAAATTATTCAAGCATGAATATATTTATAACAAGTATAAATTCAGATTAAATTGAGGTACATATTTTTAATACTTCTTTTATTTTCAGGGATACATATCTACACATGATCGTATTTCCATATTGTTCACCATCTGTAATTATATAGCTCATGATATTTAATTATTATCAGTTATAGTAGTAATACACACTTAAAATGTAAGCCATAGCTCTGATATACTTATTATTTTTTTTTCTATGGGTGATTTAAGTATACAAATTTGAAGAAAAGAAATTTCATATTTAATGTCATAGTAATTTCTTGTCTCACTTTTTTGTTTTTGGCGGCTTCATGTGTTTTTTAATAATGTCTTTTTTAGAGCAGCCTGATTTTTATCATTAAATCAGTTGGTCTTGTTTTGTTTTTCTGTTACTTCAGACAAAGTCCATAACATTTTTGTGAAATATACATGTTTTAATATTTTTAAAAATATAATCATTTGATATGTATTTAGTAATCTCAATTACATAGTAAGATAGTATAAGTATTGTGCAAATACACTGTCTAGAATAAAATAAAGACTTGAAGAAGAGAGTTGCACTTTCTAAATTAGGAGCATTATGTTAAAGCAATGATCAGAATCGGAATAATTCTGAGTGGGTAAACTATCTTTAGAGAGACATTGGAAGATGATTGATACAATAGGCAGATATTATGATTTGTATCTAGATGTAGCCCAAGAACCTCACGCACTCAAAGGTGGTGCTTTTATAAAGTTATTGGATTATGGGCACTTATTGCTGACTTGCTGTAAGGAGGTGGCATCTATTTGCAAGAGGTCCATTACTGGTCATATGGCCTGAAAAGGTTTTTCTCTCTTGCATACCCCTTCCTTTACTCCAAGTGCTTCCTTATTGCCATGCCTCTCCACCATGCCACCCTGCCTTGATGCCAGCTGATTATGGACTGAAACAAACCAAAATAAACTTCTTCTCTAACATTCTTTAAATGTGGGCATCAGATATTTTGTCCCACATTTGGGACAAAAGTAGGAAGGAAGTAACTATGAAAGCAGAGCACAAGAAGCAAGGACAAAGGTATGAAATTCAAGGAATATTCATCTGGAAAGATTCTAGAAGACAACATGGGGGATGACAATAGCATGTGACATAAACTGATCAAAATGAATGGATCTTAGA
Organism: Dasyprocta punctata; assembly: GCA_004363535.1. Classification (NCBI taxonomy): domain Eukaryota; kingdom Metazoa; phylum Chordata; class Mammalia; order Rodentia; family Dasyproctidae; genus Dasyprocta; species Dasyprocta punctata. The sequence goes on from RJWM01009197.1 coordinate 18,813, forward strand.
GGTATACTGGACTGCTTGTCACACTAAAAATTTTCCTTTGTGAAAGAAATAAATTAGCAAACAAATCAATACAGACAAATCACTGGGTGCTGCTTAAAACTAAAAGAGTGATATGATGGCAGGAAAGAGTGAAGAGGTGCCACAGGAGGGAAGAATATGGTAAAAATGATGAAATTTTTCCATTTGAGAGATGGACAGCGAAAATAAGTGAATTCATGCCATTTCTTCAATAAGGGATAAAGAACACAAATTTTAGAATGAATTGAATTCATTTTACTTCGACAAATTATGTTGAAATACATTTGTTCATGGTCATATCTATCAATAAAATTAACAAGATGATTTGAGTGAACTATAGAAATTTAAGAAATACCATCATGTAGGTAAAAGTTGAAGTCACAGGATTAAAGTGGGCTGCCAAAGGAAACACAGAGTAAAAGAAAAAAGAACAAATTTTGGGGACACTTAAATTAATTCTGATGCAAATATATATGACTGAGAAGAACCAGAAGAAAACACAGTTATATATTTTCCTTATCAATACATCTGTTGCTAGAAACATAGGTTGATTCCAAGATTTAGCTGTTATGAACTGTGCTGTTATAAACATGGATATGCCTGTATCACTGTAATATAAAGTCTTTACTCTTTTGGGAAGATACCTAGAAGGAGAATAGCTGGGTCAAATAGAATTTCTAATTTTAGTTTTTTGAGGAAATTTCAAACTGATTTCCATAGTGATTGCACTATTTTACATTGCTACCAACGATGTGGAAGTGTTCTTTATTCCCCACAGAATCCCTCTAGTTTGTTGATATTTGATTTCTTGATGATGGCTATTCTTACAGGGGTAAAGCATAGTCTCAAAGTTGTTTTAATTTACATTTCTCTAATAGTCAGTCAGTGATTTGAGCATTTCTTCATGTATTTATTGGCCATTTGTATCTCTGTGACTGTCCATTTATTTCATTTGTCCATCTTTATGATTTAGTTTTTTATTTTGTGGGGTGTGGGTTTTTTTTTTAGTTCTTTAAATATTTTAGATATCAGTCCTCCATCTCAGAAACAGTGAAAAATTTTTCCATTGTGGAGGTTGCCTTTTCACTCCATTGGTTATTTCTTTTGCTGTGAAGAAGCTTTTAATTTTTTTGTTTTGTTTTGTATTTCTGTTCCAGGAATTGACCCCAGGAACTCATGTCTTGGGCAAGTGCTCTACTATAGATACATGCCTCAACTCAAACACTCTTTTAAGTAAAATGATTGGAAGAATAGTCAGAGAGGGCCAGATATGTTAGTTGAAAAAACTTATATGAAAGTAGAAGCAGCAGAAAGCAGCTTCCCTTCTTGCTGTTATTTTATTAAAATTTTGGGTCCCTTTGAAATAATTAAAGCAATTTAGCTATTGGAATAAGAAACGAGTTCATATATAGAACACAGATTGAGAGAAAATGGTGAGATTGAGAGACTGGACATTTTATTTTAAACAAAAAAAGAACAAAAGAAATGATACAGAATTTCAAAACTACATAATACGAGATTAACAACAGTTAATATATCGTGTATTGTTATCTTCAAAGTCATTGCTCAGATTATAAATCATAGGCATGAAAAATGAAAGCACAAACTGTTCTTTTTGATGAAATAAGATTAGTAGTATAATTATCTATCTTGTATGTATATGTGTGTATATATATATATATATATATATATATATATATATAGTCTTTAACATTCTTTCTTTTCTCCTTTCCTTCATCCCAGTTGTTCTTTCCCCTTTCATTTCCACAATATCTATTTTGCATTTTGGATCCTATTTCACTGGAAGAAAGGTAGCCTGTTTCATAAATGGTGCTGGAAAAATTGGCTTTCCACATGCCAAAACCTAAAACTAGACACACATCTATCACCATGTACTAAAGTCAAAATGGATCAAGGATCTAAATATTAAAAAAGGAATACTAAATCTATTGGAAGAAAAGATAGATAGAAATTTTGAAGATATAGTGAAAGTTCATGAACAAAACTCAAACTGCATAGGAAGTACTTCAAAGAATCGACAACTGGAATCTCATCTTATTAAAAAGTTTTTGTGGGGTATTTAACTCAGTAAAACAGAATGAAGTTGTGAGCCTGAGTCCTGATACAAATAAATAAATAAATAAATAAATAAATAAATAAATAAAATAAAAAGTTTTTGCACATCAAAAGAAATCACAAGAATAGACAACCCATAGAATGGGGGAAAAAAAATCAGCCAAGTGTTCCTGAGACAAAGGACTTCTATCCAGAACATATAAACAATTGAAAAAAATCAGGGCCCCCAAATTAAAAGACCCAATCCAAAACTGGACATCTGAAATGAGCTCACACTTCTTAAAGACATAAAAATGGCAAATAAATATATGAAAAAATGTGCAACATCATTGGTCATTTGAGAAATGCGAACTAAGTTTGGATATTTTTAAGGAAAATGTGAATATGTTTGTTGCAAAAATGAAAGGAAAGGAATGGTACTGAAAAGAATCGTAGAAAAGTGTTTATCAAATAGTATTTTTTAATTGATAATGAGGGCATGTCCAGAAAAGATTAAAAGATTTTCTCTCAAATTAACCCCATTGGGGGATGCAGGGTCACTGGGGAAGGGAAAAACAGATGGATTGAATATGTATGTATGAACATCCCTAGATGAATATATTTATTATATATCACAACCATATGCTAGTAAAAAATTTTAAAATGAGCTAAGCCCAGCTGCCTTACTGACTACTTAAATTATTTGCTTGGAATAATTGAAAAAGAAAAACCCAGCCCAAATATAACAATAGGCACTAGGCTAATGTGTACATTTTCTACTCATTGTTCCTGAGATCAAATGTACTATTTTCAACATATTTACCTCTTCTTTCTGCTGTCTGCTTCCTGTTGGTGTATGAAATTGCCTTTGTTAATGTGATACAGCCACTGTACATAATCCCTGTATGTGTCCTCACCTTCCAAGAGACAAACGATCCATAGATGTATAGCACCGCACCTTCAGCAAGTTTCTTGCAATTAAAAAAAAATGAAAGAAAGAAAAAAGAAAGAAAGGAAGGAAGGAAGAAAGTGACATTTGTACCAAAGCAGACAATTTTGATTACTTCACAAGCATTTGTTATTTTGACAATTTTAATTTAATTTTCTTTCGTTTAAGCATTCTTAGACCCAGAGAACAGGTAAGTGCCCTTCCCTAAGTTTGATGAGTTTAGATGTCATTATTGTCTTTGCAGAGAGGAGAATATAATTAACTGATTATAACCTTTGACCTGCTTCAGGTGTTGTAATGATAATGGACACTACTGAAAATCAAAATTGTCATTCCTCAGTGACCATCAGGAATCTAACTCTAGTCATCCCTTCCCTGATAATATTAATGTAGAAAACTAAGAAGAAGAACCCATTAAACATATTGAAAACTGAGCAACAGTCAATAATGCAATGTGCTAATTCATCAAGACTTTGTATTCTGGTGTCACTTAAAGTATATACAATTTGATTTACTGTATTGTTTCTTAGATGACAATGAAAATGAACTTTTTATGAAGCAAGACTGAATAAATTACTTAGTATATTTTTTATTTTCATAGCAAGTAGAATAATACTTTAGTTTAGAAATTCAGTGTTGCCAAGAAAAACAAATTGTCTTTCATGAATAGAATATTCTCAAAGTTCCTAAGATTCTCAAAACAGCAGCTAGAGAAACAAAACAAGGAATAAATAGTTGAGTTGTAGAAATTGAGTAAATGAAACATTTTCATCAAATAACGCCCAGTTTAATGTCTTCTCTGTGGAATATATATTGAAATCAATTATCTTCATCAATTATCTTCTCTGGTTTATTTCATTCCTTGCTTCAATTTTTAAATGATGCAAAAATGCTACTCAATATAAAGTACCTAGATCTTCCCTGAAAAGAACTTTTTGCAAGTAAAAATGTCTTATAAAACAGAAATTTACATATAGTAGTTATTCTGTTGTTTTTGCTTGTTTATAGAATTTGTCAATTAGAGAACTTGTACAAATTGGGGTATTTCATATCAACATTCATATTTTTACTGTTAGCACAGGATATGGCACATGGTAGTCATATGTTAGATATTTCTGGTAACCTTTTATGATTTATCTGTTTTTTTGAATATCATAGTTTACAAGATTTATTTGTTTTTGTTTGGTTTGTTTTCTTTTCCTTTTGTCAGTTTGGATGAATTCAGGTTGGAGAATAAGTTAATAGAGAGTTCAAACTCTATTTCTACATTTCAAAATTGTGATAAAACATTTTTATGAAGTATTTTTCTTTTTAGTGATTTGATGAATTTCCCACATATATTCTGACTGTCATTTAAATATTTCATAAATAAACTTCAAATTTTTAAAAATGAAATTCATGAGGGGCTGTAAGGAATAAGTGAATTTAATTTAAAATTTGCATGCTAATTTTTGATCAGATTAAAATCATACTTTCTTTTTAGAATAACAGTAATTTTGTATGGAAAGAAATAAAGCCTGCTTGAAAATTTCCACATCTTCACAGAGCTAATGCATGAATACATCTATTAAATCTAAAAGAGGAGCTTGCAACAAATGAATGAAATATTTAAGTATCACCATCTGCCAGCAGACAAGACAATGGTAACATCATATGTTCATGCCTCGGAAAAACACTAATAAGAACTTGCAAAATGATACTTTTTCGAACACAGTTAAAAGGATGATTTCTGATAGTGTAAAGGCCATAGCACTTAGCTTTGAGAATGATGAGTAGACAGGATGAATTTTAAAGATTTTTAATAATATGCTTACTATTAACAATTTGCAAATAGAGTATTTGAATAGAGCTTAAAGTTAAGAATGAATAAATAATCTAGGATGATTTGAGTAGTGGCACAGTATTTAATAATGCTTCCTAAATGGAATGAGAAGTTTAGAAAATTTGGAAAACAGGCCCTTGGCAAAAATTTGAGAGATGTACAAAGACTGAAGAATCTCTTCAAGGAAATAAGAGCCTCCTAAGAGTTCTGACCCTTTGATTTTTATAGCTGAACTTATTAAGACAGAAAGATGGAAGTATGAAATTTTCTTGTTTTAGAAGATTAACTACTACACACACAGAGTCTAACACACTGACCCTACATTTCTTTAAGTGAATGAGTACATATGCATGTAATGTGTATTTATATTCAGATGGAACAATTCAAGTAAATATTCATATGTGTATATACATATAATATATATATATTTCATGTATTATTTGTATTTGCATATACATGTACAACTAAATGAGTTTTTTATATAGGCATGTAGGACTGCTAAGAGAAAACAACCTACCAGTTCCATGATACATTGTTTTTTGCTCCACTTTTCTAATTTCAATAAATTTTCCAAGGAACATTTTCAGTTGTTTTCAAAGAAATTAGTACTTGATACGAAACAACAATAGGTTTCTCACATATTGAGAAATTACAAAGAGTGGACCAAAATATATCAAAAGTAAATTTGATCCCAATGTAAAATCTGATGTATTAATTTTAACTCATCTTTCCAGTAATATATCCCAATAACTTTTTATTGTAAACATTGATTTCTGTAATCACAATTTGTTAAAAATTAAATAAATGAAATTTTAGTGCTGTTTTTAAAAAATGTGGTTAAATATTTCAAATGGACTTTGAACATTACTGAACTATAATTTAAAAACTTTAATGCTAGAGTTCAATACTATTTTAAGTACTTATTCTGATTTTAAATATATCTTTTGAAAGAGTCTAACATTTCTAAAGCCAAAATAATGACAAACAACAGAGAAAGTACAGAGCTCCATGCTGCAGTACTTTTTAGCACTGAACATCAGTTTTGTAACAAAAACTTGTATTTTGGTGACAGTGTGTAACAGCAGCTACAAATTGTATTTTGAGTTTAGAATAACAGAACATTTTTATGTTTATAGATGATGTTTACTGCACGACATATCCCATATTATTTCAGATTGGTTTCTTAAAAGTTTTTTGTAATCACAATTCCTAGCCCCATCAAAATTTTTATGTTTAATAGAATATATAATTTAACCTGTTTTATGTTTTTAGAATGTTCCTAAAGACTCATGTGTTGAGTGCTCGAACTCCAGAGCAGCACTGTACGGAGAGATGATTGGATTATGAGGCTGCTAATATCATCTATGAATTAATCTATTGATGAAATAATAAGTTCAATTGTCTGTTAGGAGGTAGGACCCTGTTAGAGGAAGATCTTAGGAGAAATTTGTTTGAAGGCCGTTTACTTTGTACCTGTTTCCCTTGCTTTTTGATTCGCAGTGGCATGTGATGAACACCTCTCCTCCACCATCCCCATGCACCATGACATTCCTCCCTTGAAGCCAGCTGGCCATGGAATTAAATCTCTAAAACATTGAGTTATAATAAATCTGTCCTCCTTTAAACTGTGCATGTCGAGTGCTTTGTCTCACCAATGGAAATGTGACTAATATAAATTTTAGTGTTGAACTCTTAAAATTTCTGATAATAACTTTTTAAATAATCTCTAATGTTTCATTTTTGACAAAATTTTATTTCAATTTTAACAATGCTATACAAAAAAATCAAACCATTCTGGTTTTTTTTTTTTTCAAACCATTCTTGACAAGTGACATTACAGACTTCTTTGGAGAATCTGACATCACCTATAATGAAAACTGGCGTTTATCAATTTGCCAAACTCTTTCTTTGCAAATGAAGCCATTATAATTGATAATTGTAGCTCTATGTTCTGTATGTATAAAGAAAAACTTACAATTGAAAATGAATGCATATAATGTCATAACAGGGTCCTCATTTAACTAAAATATCCAGTTACTGGCTGTGGGAATGATATCATCTTTCTGAAGAGTTAGTCTTCTTAAATTAATTTTTAAGTAAACATCTATACTTTTACAATTTTTCCTAATATTATACAGTGAATGATATTATTAAACATCCTATTATATGAAATGAACTTTATTCAAATTAAATGTTTGGCATGCACTTTTAAAAAAGTAAACATGTCCTCTTATTTTACAATGATAAAATAAATAATTTAAGGTTTACCACAAGACATAATAAAGAACTAAAACCAAAATATTTCAACCACACTTTGATTCCCAGCCCTGGTTCTCAGCCCCAAATTGTTGCACAAGTTTCTCTTTCACCTACATTATTGCTACAATTCTCCATCTTTACCTGCTGTCTAGAGGCAGGATGCTCTGGCCTATCAAAGAATGGGAAAGGGGAGAAGATTGGCAGTGAAAGTGGTTAGCCCTGCTAGGGAAATGCATTTTATCACTGACATTATTTAGAATTTCTGGAGTATGACTATGATTAGGAAAATGAAAAGTGAACCAACTTACCCTCACCTTTCTTACTGTTTTCAGAATTTGTTCAGGTAATGCAACCTCTTATTTCCTGTACCAGTTGTCCTTTTTCCTTTCTCATATTGCTACCATCCCATGATGACTTGCTACATGCTACAAATCAAAGTGCTGACCGTGACACAGTAGATGTTGTAGACAGTGGTATTCAGAAACAGAGATTTTAAGGACTTATCCCACCATTATGCAGTGTAACAAACAGCTTTCCATGTCTGTTACTGTTGAAAAACTCTGAATCTGTATTTATGATGAAAGTGTTTATCTGAGCGTATGCCAGAAAAGATCACATGAAGAAAGTTGAATTTTCACTAATTTGATCTTTTCACTATTCTTTTATATTTAGCTAACTGAAAATTGTATTCAGTACACTTTCATCTCCTGGGTCTAGAATGGTCTTTTACAGAACTTAGAAGTATATAATGGACATAAGCAAAACCCCTTTAGATTTTTCGTGCAAGAGTTTTGGCACTACTGTACTTCTTTAAACAAATGAAAAATTCATGAAAAATCCAAATAAACAGGACATGACTCTAGAACCACATTTTAATTTAAAAGTAATTAGGAAACAAGCACGTTCATAAATATTTGCTCTTGGTGTCACCGTGAGTCTGCAGGGAACAGGATCACAAGTAGTCAAGATCATCAAAAGGAATAAAAACAGCTTGGTTTTATTGTTTGAAAACTAGTCCTAGTAATGATTCTGCTGCCACTCAGTAAGTGAGCAAAGACCTAGCTTTAGCAAGTTCTAATCTCCACAATAGTGAACAAATTCTGAACTGACAAGACAAAAATTTCATTAAGCATAACACTCACTTTCTCTTGCGCAGTTTGGGGACTTTTGCCTTTGCAAGTAGTATCTTTGGCATTAATCAGAGACGTTATTGCAAAAAAAGCTACTCTACTATTATCTATCTCTCTGCTTTCCATCATGTACATGTCTATCAATCCATCTCCTATCTTCCACAGAACAGTACTTTTTAAAATTATTTGGCAATCTGAAGGCAGTTTGTCAGTCTATTCACATTCTCTATGTTGGATTAGATTTTACTAATTCAAATAGTAGTGAATTAAGATTAACTCTCACTTTGTCTCTTGCCCTAGGAAATCTGGAATCTTTGTCCAAAGTGATCATAATCCACTTAGTTAGTAGCCTGAGTCTACTCTGCTCATCTTACATTTGAATTGTACCTGTCTGAAAATGTCAGTACATCTTCTCATTTGATTTAAATATTGAAAATTGCTGTCCTAAAACAATCACAGAGCAGGAGATATAATGTTTCCTGCTGTATATAAAATATTTCATTTTATTTTTACTTTTGAGCAAGACGAACTATAAAAAATTCTCTGTTGATGTTGAAACAAAATCAGAAAAGGTTATATGTAATAATGATTGCAAAAACATAGTTTATTTTCCTTTGCCAAGTTGCTTTTCCTTCTCTTTGTATTAAAACTTAAAATTCATGTCATTTTAATTTATTTATGTCTTAAATTTTATTTTAATTAACATCTCACACTTAATCCATTAACAGATGAAATGAAATTTAGACCGTTATTCAGCTGCTTACAGGACATTCCGCGTTCTTTAATAGCAAATACATTTGTACTTATTTTTAACATAGTTAAGACAGTCTATATAGTTACTAGAAACCAAATTTTGGTCAAAATTAAGTGAACGTAATACCAGTACTGAGAGGAGTATAATGATATTATTTAATGTATTAGAATTTTGAGCAGAGGAATGAAAACAAGTATTTAGGCAAGTGTCAGCAAAGACTTAACGATGAGAACTCTTTGATGATGTTGAGTGTCTGACACTCTGGGGAAGTGACAGAAGCTATCATTTTCAAGGTCCGTAGCTTGGCTGGATACTCCTGAGACAAAATGCTTTTGAGAGTAATATACACTGACAAGTAAAATCAGATAGACTAAAATTAAGAATACAAAATAAATTTATGATACAATACTCTGTTTCCTTTTTGTGTATAAATTTTATTTTTTTAATTTTAAAACAAAAAACAAAAACAATCATACAGAATTTCAAATCAACATAATAGGAGATTAACAATAGTTAATACATTGCATATTGTTATTTTCAAAGTACTTGATCTGATTACTAGATATAGGCATGAAAAAATGAACAATGAAAACACAAACTGTTCATTTTCATGAACTAACAGCAATCAGTAGTGTAATTATCTATCTTGTATATATATATATATATATATTAATATATGTACATATATATGTATATATATTTATTCAATAGTTTTCTCTTCTCCTTTCCGCCATCCTAGTTGTTCTCCCTTTTGAACAGTTTCTTCCCCTTTCATTTTCACAATATCTACTGTATATTTTGGATCTTATTTACTCTTTTAGTTTTTTATACTAGGGAGAAAATACAATATTTACACACACAAATCTGATTTATTTCATTTATGGTCTCAAATTGCATTCATTTACTTATAAAAGTCTCGAGTTTGTCTTTCTTTATAGCTGAATAATACTCCTTTGTATAAAAATACATCTTTTTAATCCATTCAGCAGTTGATGGGTGTTTTGTTGTTTCGAAGATTTAGCTATTACAAATTGTGCTGCTATAAACATGGGTGCACTTGGTAAGATATTTTGAATTCTTCTGAGAAAATACCTAGAAGGGGAATAGCTGGATCAAATAGGACCTTCAAACCTAGTTTTTTAAAGAATCATCACACTGATTTGCATAGTGGTTGTACCAGTCTACACTCCCACCAACAGTGTTCCTTTTTCCCCACAGGACTGTATTTCTAAGCTATAATTTTATATTTAAAATTAAACTATCATTCCCTTTTCTGAATGATAGCAAAAGCATAAAATTAAAATTACTTCTGTAGGCATATGTGAATTAAAATCTCAGTATGATAATCTTTTTTGGCACTACCAGTTTATATTTTTGTTGCCCTCAATATTTTGACATATTAATCACTGTTAGCTTCCACATTCTCAGCTAAAGAAATACTCAGTGCTGGAAAACCTCCACATTTGTAGGAAGGGAGCTTGCAAATCCTGATCCAAGTCGATTAAAAATGTACCACATGTTAATCATTAATATTTTCAGTCACATAAATATTAGCACATTCAACCAATTATTTTTTAATGTAGTGAATGATTTATAAATTATGTCAAGATTTCACAGTCTGTGGATCTCAGTAAAATGTCCTCAGTTGTGTTATTTGACTGTGAACAACAAGAAATGTTAGGCACCATAATATAAAAAAAGGTTGTTTTCTTTGTGAAGAAAGCCTTTTTGAGATTCCAGGCTTGATGTAGGCAGGAACATGGCAAAATATACTTTTACAGAATTCTCTTATCCCTTTGACACATAGAAAGGAAATATACCAGAAATGGTTCCTTCAAACTAGAGAATATATGCATCACAAGATTTTGCTTTGAAAAATGTCTTTGTTCAACTTGAGACCAATGTTTCCGTGAGGTATGCTCTCATACTTCGCTGTCAGAGTTCTCATCACCCAGGCTTTTGCCTTTAATGTGAATAGGAAACAAATATATGAAACAAAAAGAATCATGTGGGCCTCAGTTTTTATTTTGTAAGATAACTTATCATGGAAGAGAATATATTATTTTTAATAAAGAAGACTACATGTTAAGCCTTCCTGAAAATTAGTCGGCAAAGAAGCATTCAAGCATGTATATTACCTTTCTCAACAAAAGTTTAGAAAGTCTATAAAGAAGATGGTTAAGAAAAAGTGAGTTTGCAGTTTAAAATATGTTTTGTAAAAAGAGCTAAAAATCAATAACAGGATAAGCTATTCATTGTTATTCAAAATATACTCCCAGAAATTGACAATTGTTAGCCAAAGAACTGAAATTAAAACTGAAAATCTTAATTGAGCTTCACTAGGAAATATCATGTTGATTATTATCATGTATGCGATCTTATCAAAAGATACAGTTAATGTTTAAAGTTTTAAAAAATTAGAGTAAAACACAGTAGAATTAATTCTCTTTTGCCTTTGAACACACCTCCCATTGTTCTAGACACTTTCTGAAGCAGTTTTGAAAGTCTTCTTTTGTGAGTGTCTTTAAAAGAATTTATCAAAAATATGCTGAATTTTGCTGTTATGTGCTATCCAATAGAAAGGCAGCCTCATAAAAATATTACTGTGACCCTTGTCCATCTTATTTATTGGATATTGTACCATGTGACATTTGGGTCTTGGGCAATATTAAAATAACCGAGAAAGGTGAACACTCAGGAGGCATGCACAACAGTGCCACTAAAGTCTGTCATGATGGAGAACTTCTAGAACTGCTTAGGAAAGTGGCAAGAGCAATGAGATAAGTCTGTTGAAATGGGAGAGTGTGTTTTCATCTGTGTTAATGGCAATGTGTTTTTTTCCCCATAAGTTTTTAAAAAGCATTTAATATTTACCACATTTGTCATTTGCATCTTATATATGCAACTCTTCCGTTTTTCCAAACATCCTTTAGATTAATAAGCAAAATAAAATTATGCTGAATATGAAAGAAAATAGAAATATGAAGTAGTCTTTTGTAGAAGTAAATTTTTTTGTAAGTATAGTACCAATCGAAACTGGCAGGTCAATGATATTAATTTCATACCAACTTTATTAGATATGAATTTAGACATTCTACCATTATATGCCAATAAAATACTAATTATAAGAATGATCATAATGAGCTAAGTTATATTTGTAAAAATTATGAATTACAGAATATGATATGTATATGTGATTCTGTTATACAAACATTTAAGACTATACTTTTGTTCAAAGATTTGAAAATCTCTGTAGAAGGCAGGTTTGCATGGTTAAACTTCCTATTTGATATAATACATTTAATATGTTCCCTTAATCCCACAGAATAATCCTCACTGTGTTTGTGATTAAATAGATTTCCCATACACTGAAATTCAGGTTACCTGTCATAATTTTAGAATGCATTGTAGCCATTTTTCCTCACCTCAAAGAGTTTGAGGTGGGGTAGCAATTGATATGAGTTAAATGTAGATAGTAATTAAACAATGATCACAAAATCATCAGGATTTAAATATGAAATTTGTTTCTATATAGAAACACAATGAAATTTGAACTAGGACTGATTAGATTGTTATGAAATGTGCATATTTTAAGAATTTATCAATAGCTAAAGAATCAACAGTTCCAAAGGTCAGCTCTGACATAAACATAAGATATATTTAGATCAAACTATGGAGCAGGTGATGTGCTCTGTTATACTTTAATCCCTTTACACATTAAAGCCTGCAAGCGTGTAGGGCAGGATTTACTCGTTTCACTTTATAGTTAGATTTCTCACTCAGTAGCATTAAGGTGAAAGTCCCAAAAGATAGCAACCAGCTAAGATGAGCTCATCTAAATGCAACTCAGTCACTCAGGTTTAGATAATAGCCACTGCCAAGATAAGTTACAGTTTTCAACATTTGTTAGCATTGTAACAAACCAGGCCTTAGCAACTGTATTAAGTCAGGAGTTGACACAGATGCAAACTAATCTGCACAAACTGAAAAAGGAGATTCACAAAGAACTTTAATAATGTAAGTTTTATTTGAACTTTGTCATCAACCTGGTTTATAGAAGTTAATTTCTACCCTAAGTTTCCAAAGACAAAGATTAATTGACCTTCCTTATCTGAGGGTTCTTCGATTAGAAATGTGCTTTTCTCACCTATATCTTCTATCATAGATGGTGCTTGCAATAAAAAGATGTGTTGCAAACCAGTGCTTCCATTTTTCAGAGGAGCAATAAGTGACTACAGGTTTCTGCTTTTGTAGAGCTATTACTTTCACTGTCAACATGACTGCTGCCTGAAGATGTCTCATTAGGTAGAATGAATTGAACAAAGAAACTCAACATCTGACCTGACATCCTCTCCCCATCCTCTCCCCACATAAATATTTGCAGCAGTGACAAAAATAAATACATAAATACATAAATAAATATTTGTGTTGTCAGACATTTTAAAGGAAACTGGAGAATGGGATGTAACCCTTGATAGGATCATGAAAATTGTTGAATGAGATCAGAATGAAAGTAACAAGATCTCTGATGGTACTCTGAAAAGCAGCAAATGAACTCTTCAATATTTGACCCATTATAACATGAAAGTAAGAGAAATGAGTTATTCAAAGATGTAAAAACAAACCAAAATTCAATATTACAGAAGCTACTTATTTATGAACGTTAGTTAAACATGCCATTTGCTTCTATTACAGAGCCAGTTAAGTTTTAATTCCTAAAGAAGCTTAGGTAAAAGCTTGTGGAGTCAACCCTAAAGTTTCACCATGTGCTGTCATGTAAAATTAATACTTTTAAGTGTCTGTTTTGATTTGATTTCTTATAGAGAAATGGTCAAGTCTCTTAAAACATGCAAGGATTATTAATTTTTGTAAAATATTTAAAGAATAAAAGCTGACCTGTGTTACTTTTCTTTTTTTCACCAGTGTTATCACTAACTTCTTCTGGTGTTTAGGAATACACACACACACACAATGACCCAACAGGCACATCTCGCCTATCTAACTTGTATCTTTTTACTTTTTAATATTAGATGCACAAATAATTTTATTTGACATATTTTCTCCATAACTTAGCTGTACATACTTTTCAACATTTTAAGGGGAAATATATTTTGTATAATTCTTCCTGGTGCTATCAGTTTATTTGCCTCTGACCAAAAGATATGTTGAAATCCTAACTAATATACATAGAATGAATTTGTTTGAAAAGAAAGACTAGACAGAATACTACATGCCAAGGAAGGATGAGATCAGAATTATGTGATTTCATACGAAAGGATGATAAGAATTGCTAGAGATGCTGGAAAGTAGTAGAAAGATGTGGAATAGATCTTCCTTTAGAGTCTTCCAAAGAGTACCCTCTTGCTATTAGCTTGATTTTGCTTGTCTAGCTTCAGAATTATGAGACAATAGATTTTCAGGCATGGGGCTTCATTTTTGCCAACCCATTTTTGGTACTTTATTACAGCAGATTTGGGACATTAATACAGTTGGCTAGAGAAATTAAAATTGTGTTTAAAATAATACTGTGAACCTAAACATTCTTTGTCTCTTTTTTCTTTTCTTAATTATGCTATAAAATTTTTCTGTACAATGATAATAAACTATTGCTACCTTCCCAAAAACTCCTCAACAATGTAAGAGTCAAGCTATGTGTCATGATTAATGCAATTGTCTCATTCATATTCTAAAACATAAAACATAATTTCAGAATAAAGTCTTAAATAAAACCCTTAATAAATGTTTAACATTTCAGCAATTGGTTCACTGCCTGAGTCAAGTGTTTTTGCTTAAGACTAAGGAACCAATACATTTATACCAGTTATAGGTTTTAAACATGCAGCTCAGATGCCATTCAAGCAAACTACTGAACTAAATATGCTATTAGAGTCGAACTTGTTGAGAGCTGAAATTCTGTTATGTGACTTCATATCTCGCAGCAAGCTACAACAAGCCAGTTAGATAAAAACAGATTAAAGAATGGGATTCAATGCAGCAATATAGTTACACAAATTGAACTAAAACAAAAATAGAACATAGAAAATGTTTTGAATATATTCTTTCCTGTCTTATTGAGCACTGAAACTATACTATGTAATTCTGAACACTATTGCTGGTAATCTTAAAATTACCCTTGCTTCTTAATCTTTCTTATGGCTGAATCTGATGGTATTCTAAGTCTAAATTTATGGAAGAAGAAAAGATTTAGGAAGTCAAGAGAACCTTACTAGATAGAGACTGTTTTTCAATTTTTCATTACTTATAGACCACCAAGCTAACCTTAGTCCGTTGAGCATAGATTTCCAGCAGGTAAAATTATCTGAAGTTTTAATACAAAGTTACTCTAATATTATGGTATGATTCATACTGTGGTTCGATATATTAACTTTGTCTCCTATGTTTCTGAGTAGGTCATCTATTTTTTTCACTCTTCTTTGTATTACTATCTTGTGTTTTTTTAATTTCCTGCTAATATTATCAACATAATTAACATGAGAAATAACACAAACACACTTTCATAGGTAATTTGTTGTGCATATTTTCTGAATTTTTGAAAATTTTAAAGATTGTTTTGTTACCCTTGCTATTTTTACAGTTATCCTTGTTTTCTAGATTTACATTGTTTTCCTAATTTTGGAATTTTTTGAGGTCCTTGCTATTTCTAATTCTCAGAATTTAATTGGTGGGACAGTTCCACTATTTACCATCTTGTTTTTTCTTTTTGCCTTTGTCAGTAGCCTCACTCACAAAACTCTTTCATTGCAATCCGTGAATAATTGCTTGGGAAAGTTGGAGGGCATAATTAAATTTGATATTAATTGCTTTGTGATTGTGTGAGCTGCCATAAATGAAAGTGAGCATCTCACAGAGTACTGAGGTTTCTTAACAGTGATTCAAAGCTCTGAAACCACATGATGGCCTTTTCCACAGAGTAAGATAATATAATGCAGAGAAAAGATGAGACAGAAAACCAGAAGTAATTCTAATTGTGGGAAAATTGTTTCTATTCTATTTTTATTCTCTAAAATAAAAAAATGAAACTATATAAATGTAAAAAATGTCTCTTTTAAATTGGTCATTCAGTAAACATATATTTTAAAAAAGCCTTCATAATCCAAGCACTTTTCTTAGTGAACTAAATATAGAGAGATGTATATGCCTTCAATTTGAGTTAGTTTTGTGACAAACTGATACATATATATAAAACAAAATGAACTGCATACAAGATTAACTGGCGAATACACTGACTACAGATACATTAAAGGTTCACAAAGTGAAACTATCATGTGTGGACATGAATGGAGTTGAAGGCAAGCGGTAGTATGAAACTTCCTACAACTGACACTATAAAAACCAAATTATTTTCAAAAAACACTTGAAAACATCCAAGTTCAGATCAAGAACATTTTATTTTTAAAACATGACAGACGAGGTGAGAATTACGAGCCTGTTATGATTATAATTGCAGAAAATAACAGTGACATTGCAGATTTAAATTTGTAAGATAAACATCAAAATTAGACCAAAGAAATCAGTAGAACATAAACTGTCTAAATCCAAGAATGGAACCTAGATTATAAGACACAAAGGAGATTCTAATATCTCCAATTACAAATTTAGAAACATTAGATTATCATCTTCTAATTTTAAAAATGAGAGAGTAAGTTATAATGGTAAGTTTTGTACATGGGATATAAGTTGTGAATTTGCTATTTTTAAGGTTTTTATAAACACAATATATTTCCCAGGTTTATGGTGTTTAGAAAGAACACTGCTGAAGCCTCAGAGACTCGACATCACAGAAGATAGTTACAGATTAGTCAAACAGCTAGAGATTTGAAAATCCTGTAATTTAAAAAGGCACCAAGAGAAAAAGGGCCTAGTTATGAATACAATATCTGCTAGACTCTCTTAAGTTTCTACCAAATTTTACAGGCATAGGATTGATAACATCATCCATAAGAATTCCTAAAAGTAAAATAAATATGTAAGAAATTATATAACATGGAAAACACAAAGTTTATAGTTTGTTTCTAAGCAAGATTCTTACTTCACCAAACAATGATTAAAAACAAAAACAAGTCACTAAAAAAAATTATAAGATAGTGTGCAGAGTTCTTGAATGTTATTAACAGGGCCCAATTTTTAAGTAGCCACTCTTAAGTGAATTAAAAAAGGCAAACAAAACCTGATAACTATGACCTCCACTGGAAAAAAGGGATACTTAAAGCAGTTTACAGTTACTTGCCTGCTTGATGGAAAGTAAGTTAAAAGGTGGGTCAAAATTTCTTCAATTCCTGATGTCTGCCTCAATTTAAGTCTTCCTCTCCTGTTCTGGTGCTATTATTTGAGGTTTCTTATCAACGTGCTAACATTCAATGTCACTTTCATTCTCCTGCTTTTCAGACATTCTACCTCCCAGGAAACACACCACAAAGAGATAACTGAAGGAACTGAGACAATTGTTAGTTCATTACATACAAAACACCAGAGCTGTGAACTGCATCACAGACATTCACGTTGTCCCCAAAAGAGAACATATTTCTGTGTCACCAGAAATGCATATGAATATCCACTCATATATATTCTTTCAATAACATAGTTTCCAAATATATACAAATATATAGTGCATATATACTATAAGAACATATATACTTACAAAGTGACAAAACATTGCTATGTTGTTAGAAAGCTGTGTTAAGTGGAATTTGAAGACTTTTTTCAACTGTTTACTGTTCATTTAAATTTACTCTTTTGTAGACTGCTAGTATTTGCTTTTTGCCTCTTCAGAGTTTAATCTTTTTTGCTATTTATTTCAATTTTACTAACACTAACACATGATAGTTTTGGTAAATGTATCATGATTATGCAGGATATCAGCCTTAGGAGGAACTGAATGGAGGTATAATAAAAACTTTTGTTAGTATCTTTTCAACTTTTCTATGAAATAAAAATTATTAAAAAGGAAAGTCTATTGAAGAACTTCAGTGAAGTGAAAGAACATTGCCCCCATCACTGATACACTATTCAGTGAAGTTAATTTAAGATTTGTAGACTTTCTGTTATGAGAGTAATCTTAGTCTCTATCAAAGAAAAATTATACCAAACAGGGTTATACAGACAAGAAAGAATTTATCCTACCATATTCCAATATATGATGGGGACTGAACTCAACAACTCTAAGAAATTATTCGAAAATTCTACAGAGTTTTTGAACACTAAGTTGCATAGTAGGAAAATAGTGAAGGATATCATGAGGGAAGTTGTTCAATGTGAGAAGTCATCTATATTTGCAAATGGCACCCAAAACATTCAACATAGGGGCTTTATCTTTCTTGATGATTATGCTTAAAATGAAATGGGGACTATAGAGATTCATTGTGCTGTGGAAGTATTTATGTGTGTGTATATATATATATATATATATCCATTCTGACTCTTTTTCTTCATGTGACTTATTCTATCTTAAAAGTGATCTCAAAAAATATAACAGAAACCAGTATAATGAAACTGATCAAGTATTAGATAAACTATCATTACATAAAATATAGTTTTAATAATTATTTTACTCACAAGATTTATAAGAATGATAGTTATTTTGACTTCTTATCTGAGCAGATCAAAGATTTTGGGAAATTTAAAGAGAATATAATTACTGCTTAGTGGGTTAAATATTTAAATCTTTTGTGAGCTTGAATTCAATACTGACAAGATTGAAAGTCTTAAATTGTACTTCTTTAAATTATAATTAATCTTTTTCCTCCCATGATACATTCCCATAAGCTAATTTATATAGGACTACCAATTCAAATATTCTAGCACTAATTATGTTTATACTCTTTACATTTAATACATGTGTTTCTGAGGAAACATTTAAAATATTTAATTCAATGTGAACATTGTGAATATTTGGATAAAGGGTAAGGAAGCAGATATATGACAAAGATGACTAAATATATTACTATTATAAATTCTAATATTAGGGCTCACAATCACTGAAATGTTACTTGTCTGTTTTGCTTTGCCTATAAATAATGTACCTGTTTAACCCACTTAAATACTAGATACTTTTTATCCCCAGTTTTCAAGATACAGTCATCAGTCGGTCATTTTATTCCCCAGTATAATTTATAGATGAATATTCACTTTTTTACAGAAAGTATCTTGTCTTATCATAGAATGTGTTTGCCTTTTTCCAGTGTATTTCTGTGTGTAACATATTCAAATTTAATACTACAGAAGATGGATTCCAACTATCTAGCTCAGAGAAGGATATAACAAAAATATTCTCATTAAAACTTGCTCTTGTCTCTAATGAAGGTGAAAACCATCCTAAATTCTATATGCTACTTCTAGAGTGGTGCTTACCTTGTGATCTCAAGTGAATAAATGCTGGCATAACAAGAATTCATCTATATCACTCAAGATAACTGTCCCTAACACAAGACTTTTAGATACTCTCAAATTTAATTTCATGTTTTAGAAAGTAAAATGATAAAAAAAAACTTTCTCTACCATTTCTAAAGATATAATCAATGTATATCAGGAGCCTGGCCAAGAGTCCTGATTGTCTGTCTTAAGAGTACAGTGAGAAAAATAAAAAACAGAGACAAGTATAGTATTGCATCAATGCCTGGGAAGTCAATGTCTCCAGATGGATCCTCCACCACTCCCAGAGCAGCCACTATATATTAGATGTGTACAGTGATAGGTGGGGCTAGCAGAGGATTACAGTTCGGCAGAAGACTCAAACCCAAGAGGGCGTAGATGATGATATAGCAAAAAGAATTAATGG
Organism: Dasyprocta punctata; assembly: GCA_004363535.1. Taxonomy (NCBI): domain Eukaryota; kingdom Metazoa; phylum Chordata; class Mammalia; order Rodentia; family Dasyproctidae; genus Dasyprocta; species Dasyprocta punctata. The sequence continues at coordinate 38,595 of RJWM01009197.1, forward strand.
GAAATCTCAAATAGGAGGTACTGATAATCCCATACCTCCATTTTATCATCTCTTAGGGAAGTATGTGAAATTAGCCATTGTGAATTAGTGGTCCCCAACAAATGTACATTACTACATTTGTGATGTTAGGAGTTTGGACTCCTACTGTTCAGATCTGTGATGTCTACTTTGCAATTTATGTATTGGCCAAAGAAATACACTATGCTAAGAAAAATGCAGGTGTTTGCTTTACATAATTATAACAGAAGTGGTTTTTTTTTGACTGTGCTTTATAATTTTGTCTTTGTTTTCTTTATCAAAGTGAAATCTCCACTTTCTGAAAAAGGAATAATCATGTCAATAACTATTTCTTGTGGCACTTGAGATTAAACTCCAGGCCTCAACCACGCGAAGCAAGTGCCCTGTCACTGAGGTACACTCACAAGCCCCCTTAGTTTTACTTAACTTTGACTCAAGGTCTTGATGAGTTGACCGAGTTGACCTTCACTTGCCATTCTTCTGCCTCAGCCTCCAGAGTAGTCAGAATTACAGGCCATTACCTTCAGTCACATTAATAACTTTTAAATTTTTAATTGTGTACAGGTAAAAGAATAATGTATACAGTGGCATAGTTAATTTAAGGAATTATTTGAACTTCTCTCTACTTGTTTTTTTTTTGTCTTCTATTTTGCTCTTTGTGTATATATGCATGCACATACACAGATACACAGTATTTTGATTTTCTCATATAAAAGAAAACATGCAATGTATGAGCTTGTGCATCTGATTTATTTCACTTAACATTATCTTCCCAAATTACATCCATTTGCCTACAAATGCCTCCAGTTTCTCTTCCTTTATGGCTGAGTAGTATATGATAATTCATTTCATTTATATTACTGGTTTCTCTTAGTTCATTGCAAAGAAAGTTTTGTCCTAATTATGTTTCTTCTTTGTAGGAATCTTTTTGTGTCTCAGCAACTACTTTGAAAATACTCATGTAGAGTACATTAATGGTTGTTATTCTTACCATTTTGGTTTGAAACTTTGTTTTATTTTTCCATAGAAGAAAAAGGACAATGGGAGTATGAAAAATGCTCTCATTTATTTAAATGTTTCATAAGCCAACAATTTTTAGCAGTTCACCTATAACCCCTCACTGTCTTGTATTTTTTCTTCTTTTGTTCTTTTCTTTATAGAAAGATTATAATATTCAAAAGCAAACAGCAAAAATCCTCCCTAATAACTATCACATTATCCTCTCAATAACAACATTCATTTACGGTATGCATTTATTGAAGAGGTTTTCCCACTCCAGTGGTACACTTCAGGCTTCCCTGTATGATGAGTGCATGTTAAATGATACCCTGCTTGCAATTATCATTAGAAGGTACCAACAGCAGTATTCCTTAGAACATAATTATCTTTTATATCAATAAGCATGGCTGGCAAGTTTCTGTAATTAAAAAAGAATAATTTAAACAATTACAGAAAACTACAAACTTTATCGGATCATAAGACTTTCAACAGATTTTTAAAACAATAAAATTTTTCTGAATTTCTATTTGATACTATAATAATTTAGTCTTTTATATGAAGATTACAAACACTTACAAGAAGATAGCCCTTAGATTATTTCTTCCATTTTAGAGACTTTCCCTGGCATTTTCATTGTAATTTGGAAATGGCAGCTCAATGTCAGGTGAAAGTTAATTTATCTTACTTTCTTTGTCAAATATATTTCATCCCTGGCATTCTTTGGATGCGACTTGGAACCTAAAGAGAAGTCAGCCTTTGTAAAATCAGTCTTCCTGCATAATGTTTAATGGTTAGATTTATCCCTGAGGAAGGGTGTAAATTCATTGCAAATGATACTTTAATGGAGCCTAGCTTTTTGTCATGCAAAGAGATCCAAATGAATGTGGCAGCCCACAGCAGTTCTTATGGGAAGCTCAGCAACATGAAGGAAGTGGTCTTGTCAGGAATAAGTGACTACATACTCCCAAATTTTGCCATTTTACCAATTTTATCCTATCAAAGAAATGCTGACTAGGATTTGCAAGTTTATGATAATCATTTTTAAAGATGAGTCGCTATTTTTGCTTACTGTTATAATTCTAAAAGGTATTTTACACCTACAAAACTACAAAATGCTCATAAGTGAATATACATTTATTTACTTTAGATAGTGAACCTCTCTCATTGTCATGAGTTATGTTAATTTGTTGGGTCCCTCTTCTAATGCATTTTATACTATCTGTTTTCATATTTGGCCTCCTATATTTTTGATCATAGATTATAACTCATAGTCTCTGAGTAAACTGATAGAGCTGAGAAGTTAGAAAAAAAAAAAGGAAAGTCACACAACAATAGTGAAAACACTTGTTTTCAGGAACCTCGCTAATAATCACAGGTAGTCATTCTGCAATATATTTTTTAAAAGTGCATTGTAACCTTTTAAATTAAAGTGGGTAGCAAGTCGTTTGCACGTAGTTATTTTAATGGCAATTACTTGACATGTTCTAGAAATAACCAACCTGTAAATATAACAATCCCAAAAATTGAGAAAACATGCTGATTTTTAGAAACCTCAGCTAATGATCACAGGTAGCCATTGTATATTTTTTTTTAAAAAGCACTCTAACCTTTTAAATTAAAGTGGGTAACAAGTTGTTTGTATATAGTTATTTCAATGGTAGTTATTTGACATTATCTGGAAATGACCAACCTGTAAATGTAACAATCTATTTAATCTAACAGTCAATAACTAAGGGAATAGTGTGCAGCAGGAATTTCCACAGGCAATAGTATAGAGAAGGTCTGGGCATTTTAGAAGTTTTATGATTCCAATGTCCTTCTTTTGAAAGGAGGACAGATACAGCTACTCATGGATACACGAAATATCTGAATGGAGTTAATACTCTCTTCAGGGTAGAGGGATAATTTCCATAGAAGTAACTGTTGTAAACTTAATGAGATTCCAAATAGTTGCAATAGGAGATAACAGTGCCTTTATATTGGAGTTATTCTTTTCAATAGAGGTTTCATTACAGAAATTTGCTAATGTTCAACTATTTCATTCCCATTTTACTATGAGATATATCACCCAGAGGGTGAAACACATAAACCAGTTATATTCAATTAAAATGGTGATTATAATATGGACATCTATGTACTACCACACAACTCAAGAAATGGGAACATTATTATCTCAGATGCCTCCCTTTTGTGACCTTGTTCTCAACATAAATACTTTCTTTCCCCTAAAATTAACCAACATTGTGACATTTGTGATCATCATCTTTGATTCTTAATAATTTAGCCCATTATGTACATTATTAGGTAATACAATTTACGTTTTAAAAATATTTTAGTGTTTATTCACTTTGTTACATGTAACTATAATTGCTTCCTTTTCACTACCACACAGAAAACAACTTATACGTGCATATTACAACCTATGCATGCATTCTACTGGGTAATTTTCAGATTTATAAAACAATACTGAGATATACTGGTATCCATATGTGTGTTGGGAAAAAGAAGAAGAACTAGGGTCTAATTGTTGTACAAAGCACTTATCTCTGGGACCCAGGAAGTGAAAGATAAAATTATAAGAGTCACTGAATCTGGCCATTTGAGAGAAAATAGACTTTAAAATTAAAGAGGAGACTTGGGTGCGGTAACATATAACCCAGCACTTCTGAAGTTTAGCAGGAGGATTGCCATGAGTTCAAAGCTAGCCTAAGCTATAGTGAGGTCAGGGTCAACATGAACTTCACTGGGATATCCTGTCTCAAAATGAGGACAAAAATTTTAAAAACATAAAGAGTAAAGTCACAGTGATCAGTGGAACTATTAAAAGAGATCTAACATGCATGCTACGGAATAAAGAAAACAGGACAAATAGGTTGAAGTTGAAAAAATACTTTAGGAACTAACAGTTGAAAACTTCCTGTGTCTATCAAATGGCAAAGATTTAAGCTGCCTTGTGAAACTCAAATGGGAAAATTTCAAAGAAATGCATCGCAGTTCACAGTGGAGTCAAACTTCTGACAAACAAAAAATAAAATAACATTAGTATTGTAAGAAGCAAAATAAACACTGTTTTACAAATCTAATTTGAATGATAACAGATTTCAGAAAGCATGGGAACCAGAATATGGTTACATAAACATTTTAAATTTTGAAAGAGAAGAACAGTCAAACTAAAACACTATGTCTAGCTATAGAAAAAATAGGAAATTAAGATATTCTTGAACGATAGAAAATTTAAAAAGTTTTGCCAGTAGAATTACCCTTAAAATACCTAAAATAAGTTTTCTAAACAGCAAGGAAATGAAAAAGATGGAAACCTTAAATATCAAGAATAAAAGAAATACCATCATATGCAGAATTTCTTTGGTCTTTTATTAGATTATTAAAATATTGTAACAAACAAATATACTAAATTCTTAAATTAATAAATATAACTTCATTTTCCTGTCAAACAGGACACATCAGTCTTATTCTGCTCAACTCAAAGTGAATGATAGATCTACTTACATTGAACTTCTGAGCTTTAAATAATTTTATGTAGAAAATAGTGTTATTGTTACTACTTTTCTTTTTTGCAGTTTAGAAACTTTCTTTGTTTGACTTTCCTTCAGTTTGTAACATACCTCAGATTTCCTACAGTGAGGGTTTTCTGATAGCAAAATCACTCAATACATATTTGGGAAAATGTCCTTATTTTGCAATTATTCATACAAGATTATTTTTCTTGAATAAAATTGCTAGTTAACAATTATTGTAAAATCACATAAAATTTCAAATCTTGTAAAATTGAATTCCACCATTGAAATTTTCAGCATCAGCTTAGCAGCTTTTATGAGCCAGAATTGTGCTGAAGGAATAAAAAAACCTGAAATCTAAATAGATTGACACATTAACGTTTATTTCTTGAATACATCTCTTCTTATCATGTCTTAACATATCATTAATTATATTATGAGAGTGGAAAAGAAAGATGGTTGCACAAGTGACTTGTGCAATTACTGTTCAGGTTTTATTGGCAAAAACAAGTTATAAGCCTGTATTTCATTTAATGAGACAGGATAAAAAAAAACTTTCCATAAACTCAGAATGACAACATGAAATATTAAATAAACATCAGTAATGATTTCATACAGCCTTATGAATGAGGTAATCTCTCCAATTGCTTTCAGAATAAAAAAATTTTCTTAGTCATTCTACAGTTTCATTATAATACAAATATGTGAATGACTTTATGTTTTATTTTTGATCCGTCAGTCTTTTTGAAAATGAGAATTAATTTTTATCAATTGTTATCAATTCAATCAAATAGACTTTATTCTCTTCAAAATTGCCTCTGGCTCTCCCCCTGCTTTTTTTTTTTTTTTTTTTTTCTTTCTAAGACAGGGTTTTGAAATGTTGTTGACATTGGCCTTGAACTTACTATGTAGCCCAGGCTGGCCTCCGATCCTCCTGCCTCAGTATCCCAAGTGCTGTGTTAAAAGTGTATACCATCACAACTGGCAAATTCTTATTTTCTTTTTCCCTTTGAATATCTGGAAAGAAATGTTTGATGTTCATCTCATGACTTGTTCTTCTTACCTCATCCTTTCATTTTGCATGTCTTAATAACTTGCATTTTTAACTAAATGAGCAATTTTCAACTCCTGGATATGTGATTGTGTTTAAATAAATATAAAATGTCTAGATTTTTATTTTAATTACTCGCTATCTAAATGGATAATTAAAAAGTTGATTAGATAGATAAGACCTAGATATATATTTCCAGAAGGTTTACGTAATTTCTTCAAACATGTTTAATCTTTCTGTGTATTCTAGTTTTTTTGTTTGTTTGTTTGTTTTGCGGCACCGGGGATTGAACTCACAACCTCGCACCTGCCAGGGCAGGCGCTTAAGGCACTGAGCCAAACTCCCAGCCCTGGTTTTTTGAGGCAGGGTCGCACTATGTAGTTCAGGCGGCCTTGTGCTCGTGTTGTAGCCCAAGCTGGCCTCAAACTCACAATGCTCCATCTACCTCAGCCTCCTGAGTGCTGGGATTAAAGGCGTGCGCCACCACACCTGGCTGTATTCTAGTTTCTAATAGGTGTTTTAAATATTTCTCTCTTTTCTTTGGTAAAACACTGTTGTTTGTTTGTTTGTTTTTGCAGCACTTGGGATTAAACCCAGGGCCTTCACACTGAGCTATAGTCTCAGTCTTGGTGGTGGTGCTGGTGTTGCTGTTGTTCTATCTTTAGAGAGTGTCTTACTAAGTCATTACCTTGCCCAGGTAGTCTTTGGCATGTGATTTTCCTGTCTCAGCCACCTAAGTTTTGCACCATTATATCTGGATGTGTTTTAACATTTTTGTCTGATTATTTGAAGTGTAATAAGTTCTTTCTATTACTGTATTTGTTCAGCTTTCTATTCAAAGGGTCTCATTTAGGATAACCTGACCTTCTCTAGACTCAGAATCTAGTGTATTTACAGAGTGACTCTTCAAGTTGAAGCTGAAAAGCAACCGTATGTTCTTTGGTGCCCTGAATAGTAGACCTGAGCTTATGGTTCACAGCTTTGGGCATCTCTTGCTGCATACCAACTAAAATGGCCTTGGTATACATCTTTAGTCTGGCTTCTCCAACACCTGTATTATAATTCCACTCAGGTTCTTCTTGGCATCCAAATGAAGAAGCAGTTGGCTGGTTAGCAGAGGGTGAAGGTGCAAAGGCTTTATCATTAGCCTGTTTTTCAGCCTTTATAACTCTTTTCCTTTCTACTGCTGTACAACAGGAGATGGGGATTGGATATTTCACCAGGTAAGATCAAAACCCATTATTAGGGTATGGAAATCATCAGCAAATTTATCAGAATCCTCAGAGAATCCACTCAGTTTTTCCTTGCATTGCTGAATACCTGTGGCTTGAAAACGGATTAGCATATGGACTATATCATCACTGCCTGCCACTTCTCTGAGGAGTAGAGTAGTGGTGGATTTAGGTGTTGAGTTGCCTGAGTCTAAGACCCTATGGTAAGTAGACTCAGACCTAGTATGAGATGGACTCAGGAGGTGGCCTTTATCTCCTCAAGGTAGAGCAAGTTGCTGAGGAAGTAGTCTGTGGAGAGGAGGAGCTGATGGAAGGAGTTCTCTTTAGCTTTAGCTTCTCAGAGATGACACCTCTAGAGTACAGATCCGGCCGCTGTGAGGAACAGGTACCTCAGCATTTGTTTTGTTCCTTATAGTCATGATATAATTGAAACATAGCATCACATTTTAGGCTGCCAAGGGATAGCCTTGTCTCATTTTCCCCAAGCGAATTCATAGGCCAATTGCTATTACACAAGGATGTAAGATGATCTCTTTGAAAGATCTTAGTGTGGAACTCATCCCAATGATTAAGAAGACATCTAAGTGAGGAATAAATGAGGTTGTTCCCATCTGTAGACAGACAGGATATTCAGCCACTGAGGAGATTATCCGGGCAAACCTGAATTCCTTGGGATCTAGCAGGGCTGTCTCTAATCAGTCTCCATTAGTAGAGAACTGACAGGTGCTCTCCTGCTAGCGTATATAGCAAACCTGGTCCTGGGTCAGTGTCCACCAGTTGGAAACTGACAGGGCCATTCTTGCTAATCTTGTCCTGCTGTTGCATCAGGCATTCACTAATAGGAGTGAACATTTTCAGCCTTAAGTGAGCAGCAGTGCTATTTATCAGGGATCCGGCTAAGATCCCCAACTGCCTGTATGAAGGGTAATGCAAAAAGATGAAATAAGAAACAGAGACAGATTTAGTAATGTGTGATGAGGAACTGGGAGGTCAATGCCTTAGGATGGGGAGAGACATAGATAGCCACTGTTCATTGGGGGTATATAGCATAGGAGGGTTAGCAGAAGACTCAAGGTTGGTGGAAGATTCTTAGTTCAGTGACTCAGCAGACAACGGAAAATCCTGGGATGACTCAAGAGGGCTGAGATGATCTTATGCTAATGTTACAGGCAACTGAGTTAGGCAGAAATATTATAGGCAGTCAGCCAGGGCTAGGCCCTCAAAGGAACCAGTACAGAGGACCAGATATCTTGTGATCATGGAAGAGACACACACCTCTTGCTGGGCACCAGGTCTCAAGACAGAAGGCAAAACAAATGCAACCACACCCTAAGTATAAGCATTAGGGATTAGGGATGGATCATCTTGAGAAGCCAAGAATTACCATCCCAATCCCCTAATTCGTAAGAATGTTTGCTTACTATGTGACTCGCTTCCCCATTTGTCCTTGATTTGGTCAATCTTACCTTAATCTTATTGGTTGACCATTGTTGTGTCCCACCTCAAGCCCATCTACTTCGTGAGTTCCCAGTTTCCCCATTAGGGTTTTGCTCTATAAAAGTCACTAGAAAAGACTGAGTCTTTGGCAACCCACTTGGGCTGCCTTCTGTCCCTCAGACAGAAGCTTTGTTTCTCTCAATAAATATATTCTGCTCTTACCCTCCGTTGTTCCTAAAATTTATTCTTCGATTTTAGAGAACACAAACTTGCACCAGACATATAGTAGCTTGGGAGTTTCATTCACCTATATCATTTGGAGGTCTGGGATCGTTATCCTATATCATTTGGAGGTCTTCCACCCGAGATTGTTCCCCTATATCACTAAGACGAATCTTGCCCTAGGGTGTTCTTTTTAATATTTGTAGTTTTAGTTTAGTCTTAGTGGGTGGGAGAGGGTGGCCCATCCCAAAATATTTAATGGGAAGTTTCAAAAGGGTGATACCACAAATTCAAGCCTTCATTTATTACTTAGGGAAATATGCAAAATTAGCCATTGTGAATTTGTGATCCCCAACTGCTACTTCTTTTGCATCCATTGTAAACACAGCTCATCTTCTGGTTGAAGAGCCCCAAAGTGGGATGTCTTACTGGTTGGATACTCCTTAGTCAATTAAAAAGTGGCCGAGACCCATTCCTCAACTAACTAGATTAAGCCACAAAACTTACACATCTGGTGACAACAATCTCATAATAAAATATCAGGTACTATGCAAATTCAGGCAGCAGCATAAACCAAAAGCCACAGTTATGACAACAAAAGCAAAACTGAGTAAAAGGACAGCAAACCTATATTAGCAGAGGACTCCAACAAGCCACAGCTTTAGGTGATATTGCAGATCCCAGAGATGAGTCAGCTGGAGCTGGTTCCACCTGTTGCTGGCTCACAGGGAAGGATTGGTGGGAGGTTTAAACAGACAAACTCTTCCCTTCCTATGCAGGAAGACACAGTATCTCTTAGTCCTGTACTTTGTGTTATTGGAAACCACTGTTACAGGCAGCTGAGTTAGAAATATTATAGGCAGTCAGACAGGGCTAGGCCCACAAAGGAGCAGACACAGAGGACCAGATGCCTGTGACCTTGGAGGAGACAGACACCTCCTGCTGTGGGCCAGATCCCAAGACAAAAACAAGTGCAACGACACCCAACTATAAATGTCAGGGATTGATATTATAAGCAGGTATGGATCACCTGAGGAAGCCAAGAGTCACCACCCCAACCCTCTACAAAGAAAGGTCACTGCTCCATAAGAATGCCTGCTTACTACATGGCTTGCTTCCCCATTTGTCCTTGATTTGGTCAATTTTATGTGAACAATTAATCTTACATAGTTCTGTCCCACCTCATGCCCATCTGATGTGAGTTCCCAGTTTTCCCCATCTTGAACCCACCTCACCTCATGGTTTTACTCTATAAAAGTCCCTAGAAAAGACAAAGTCTTTGGTGACCCACTCAGGACCCCTTCTGTCTCTTTCTGACAGAAGTTTTCTTCCTCTCAATAACTATATTCTGGTCTTAACCTCTGTTGTTCCTAAAATTCATTCTTCAATTTTAGAGAACACGAACTCTTACCGTACATACAGTAGACCAGGAGTTTCATTCCCCTATATCACCACCACCTGACAAACAAATGAAACACTCTGATAGACAAAAGCCTGAGGAGGAGAGAGGATGAGAAAAGGAGAAGGAAAATTACTAACGCCTGTGGAAACAAAGCCCTCCGCTTGAGTGGCTTGGCCACAGGAAAGCACAAACACCCTTGGCACTAAAGAGCTGCCTGCATTCAGAGTGAGTTACCAGGTACTCAGCAGAGAAAAGCAACCATGCAAGTAGGTCAGGTCCATGTCTGCTGGTCCTCTGCTGTGGGCAGTCGCACAAGAGCATGTGCCTATTTGTAGCTTTTTCCTCTGCTCTGGGGCCTTCAGTTTACACCAATCCCCACTGAGGCTTTCCACCATGTGTGGATGGTTTAACATCAGAATGTAAACTCAACTAATCAGCAAAGCCCCCCATTAGGACAGAAGTCTTTTGTCCCACAATCTAGTCTTCCACATGGCAATTGGTCTACCTTTCTTCTGGGGAATCTACTTTTTTCACTCAGAGGGAAGGTCCTCACACAGAGCATGGAGTTACCTTCCTTACTGGATGGGTTGGCTGGTTACCCACTTTCACTGCAGTCTGTGAGGCTGCTGATGATATCACCAGTGTGTCATGGGGTCTCTCAAGGTTTGCTGATGTCCACCGGGCTCAGCTTGTCAGATGGTGACAATTGTGCAGACCAAAAATAGTGCAGATTCTTTTCTATGAAAAGGAAAGAATTGCCAAATGTACACCTCATAATAAATAGTAAGTAGTAAATAGCAATGTTTATTGACTATCACAGGATGGTAGCAGGGATAGGCAGAAGGAAGAGCAACTTAGGCAGAGGAACTGTCGAAAAGCCTTCCCACAATTCAGGCTTCTAGTATTCAACGGGTCAGACACTTCTAATGTTAGGTGTCTCCAATTGTAATCAAATGCCTTTGGCTCCAGGGACCTCCAATTTCATCTTTCATTGGTGTCCGAACCAATGGTCAGCTGCCTCTGACATCATGATTTCCTAAACTTAAACACAGACAACGGCCAAAGCAGTGCTGTGCCCACAGCGAAATGAAGGAAGGGAGCAGCTCAATGCTCTCGTTTCTGACCTCCTGACTCTATTAGGATGACTCTGCATTTCCTGAGTATTGTATGTCAAACCAACCAGAAAAGTGTTATTTTCAATTCTTCATTTTCATCTGGCAGAAAAATAAGTGAGTCTTTGATAGGACAGTTTCAATCTGGTGCCAGGTCAAGTGAGGTTTTGACTGAACAAACATTTCAACAGCTTATTTACATAATTGTTGGGGACCACAAATTCACAGTGACTGGTTTTGCATATTTTTCTGTGGGATAAAAGGAAGGATTGGGATTGTTGGTAGCACCCATCTGAGATTTCCCATTGATACTTTTAGTATAAGATCATCTATGCCTTCTTAAATCTTCTCAGGATTATACTTTGGATCAAGATACTTCTAAACATATGATTATCTATGCCCTCTGAAGTCATAGTCATCAGATGAATTGTAATCCTTTGCTAGCCCCACCTATCACTGTATACACTGAATAAATAGTGGCTGCTTTGGGAGTGGAAGAGGCCGATCTGGAGAGATTGACTTCCCAGCCATTGATGAAACACTATACTTGTCTCTGCTTTCTATTTTTCTTGTGGCATTCTTAAGTCAAACGTACAGGAGTCATGGCCTGGTTCTTGATACATAATGGAGAAGTCAATCCAGGAATTCCAGACAGAAAAGATACCCTCTCGGCAGTCGGTACTTGCTTTCCAGCTTAGATAAATGCACACCCCAGTGTTACTGGGCAGCCTGCTAACTGTAACAGTGTTCTGGATTGTTCAAATCTCCCTCTGGAGTTGACTCCAGGCTCTTCTCATTGTGAACAAAATATTAAACAAAATGAGCAAGAAGCAGTTGCCAAGTTTATTTGAGAAAATGAAAGTAAAGAGTGGGGGAGAAACTGGCTCCCCAGAGCCAGCTTGGGCTGAGTAAAAGAGAAAAAAGCAAGATAGAAGAATACTCTGGAGAAAGCTGGGCAGCATATTGTGAGGAACAGCCATAATCCAAGCACTTTTCATGGCTTGCTTCTCCTTTTATGCTGTCTAAATCTTGAGGAAACCCAGGAGAACTTCTATATGTGGGTCCTAAGAGGTGGGGCTGATATGCCATACCTCAGGCTGACATCAGGTCTAGGGCATACTGTCGAACACCTACTCAAATTCCCATGAGAAGTCCAGGTTCAGGGCTTTGGAAACTGTTCTGTGCACATTTCCAGAAACTTTATAATTCTCCCAGCCAGCTTTGCCACACCCTGATTTCCTATCTTGTCTTTCCTTTTTGTGTGTGTGTTGTCCTTGTTTTTTTTTTTTTTCTTTCTTTTTTTCCAGGACACAAAAATCCTGGAAGCAATTCCTCTAAGCTCCATCATTTGGTAGCATTATATTAGATTATAGTTCTCATGGAGAAACACAAGTGTCTTAGTCAACACAAATAGTACAGATTCAAAAAATCTTAAAAGGTTTATCAGTTTGTTACATACATTTATATTATTTTAAAAGCAGAAGTGATGTGAAAAGAAACCTGTGCAAAATATATGAAGATTAGTTCCATATACAATCATAAATTTATGGAATTGACCTATATAGCACATATAAAAACTCAAATCCCTCAATATGCTTATTTCCTTCTTAAACATTATTTTCTCCTTATTGCTTTAATATAAATAGATATACTTTCTTGTGTTATACAATTTTTTTAGTCCTCTGGATTTGGGTGGCTTTTACTTTGCTCTGTCTTATTGAAACTGTGGCTGGAGTTGCCTAAAAAGTATAGCAAGGATATTCTTGAGAGGGACTGCTATAATGAAGACTGAGAGGAGGTCAGCTAGGATTCTTGAGAAAGAATCACTAAATATCATGGGGATTTGCCCAAAGTATTTACTAAGGGAACTCACACGCAAAGGCATTCAGCATCCTCAAAAAAGTTGGAGAAATAAATAGGTGGCAGAATCAGTGATTTTTTATTCTATGTAGTGTATTTAAAGGCTTAGAGAATAGAGTTCAGGGATGAGGTGAGCTGGTTTTTGAATGTATAGCACTATGATTATCTTTCAGTGATTAGAACCATAACCTAAATGAATTTATCAGTGTGAGAAAATGTTCAAGGTCCTGGTTTGGGTTTGAGCAGGCAAGAAAAAATGTACCAAGAGACAGACAAGATCACAGATTAGTCTACCACTGCATTTTTGATCAGTAGAAAAAAAGAAAGCAGGGAACTGTCAGAACCTAGTACCTTATCTTCATATGAAAGCATCACTTAGTTGCCTTTTGTCATCCAGAATTGAATTGATATTTTATTCATGTTGATTGATTTTTGTTTCAAAAAATTACTATTTTTTTATCATGTCTATTAGATATCACATTCTAAAACAAGGAAAGAAATTAGAAAACAATTTTATCTCTTCAAAAGAACTACAAATTTAGCCTATGCTACATAGTGCATTCAAGGCCTACTGGAATCACATAGTAAGAACCTGTCTCAAAAAAAACTAAAACAAAACTGCAAATTCACCTACATGTATATTTACATGTCTCTTCCTTCCTTCTTCTCATCATATAGGACCTGCTCTACTTCAGTGACAGCCAGGCTGATCTCGTGTGCATCAGAGACAATGAATGCATTTTCAAGCATTTCAGAAACGCTTTACTATTCATTATTTTCATTTTCCTTCCCTTTTTTTAATTGAACATTTCCCCTGTATGTATTCAGCATTCGAAGGAAGAGGCATAGTATCTCTTCCTTTCTTCTATATATCAAACTGATGGATTTTTCCTCCCTCTGATACTTCCAGTACAGACTTCTGAATGATGGATTGCCCCTGTGAATGTCTGCGTCCATTTTCTCTTTTCTATTCTTTTGTGCAGTACTATGGCTTTAAATGAAGCCTCCATTAATCACAAACTGGATCACATTTCTTATCACTCTCCTCTCTCCTCAACTACAGACAAGGTAGTCTCCCTGATGTCCTTGCGCCTTCCTGTTAGACCAATGTTCCAATTACAATGTTTCAAACTTTGCTTGTCTTAGACTGTTAATGCTTTGCTTTTTACCTGCAGAGCTCACCACCTAATTTCATACAAGTCTTTTGCTAAACATTATCTTTATGTCTGTGTTATCTAGAACTATCTCACACATCTAACTCCATTAGACTATTACAGCTTTTTTCACGATCCTACTTTATTTATTTATTTATTTGTTTTTTGCATTGGACTTTTCAACATTTCAAATTATACTTTGCACACTATTTATTTAGAGTACTGAAATCATAAAAATTTCTAAAGTGATAATTATATTTATTCTATAAGTTTATTGAGAAAATTAAATAAGCAACAATATGAAAAATATTTTAATGTTCTTAGAAAATATACCCTGTGAGTTTTAGCTAGTTAGTATCATTTTTAAAAGTTCCTCCAACTCTAAATTATAAAGGCCTTAGTTGCTTTGCCTTCTGCTATGTGTCTAAATTTTAGAGCAATGTCTAACAACACTCAGCAATTATTTGTAGAAATAATTGAAGACTATGACTCTCAAATTCACATTTTCAACCTTAATTCACTTAGGAATTTCATTTGAGTGTATCAAACTTAGTAGACTTCCCTTAGATGTCTAGTGAGATTCCAGTGTACTTAGGTAAAATAAAAATATGAGTATGTTTTTCCTTAAAGTCTTTCCTACCATCTATAACACTTTAGAGACACTTTTGATCCATTTCTTTTTTCCTTTCCCACTTCATCAACAAGTCCCTGTCACATAACTGACTAAAAGTGTTGCAAATTACATCATTTGTCACTATCTCACACCCAGACTAGAACAACCACATCCTAACTTTTCCCATTATTATATTTCTGTTGTCTATTTACCAAATAATTGTTGGTTCATCCCCTTCTGAGAACAAGAGATAAAGGAGCAAAGTGCAAGAACCTGCATTAAATAAGTAAATTGTGCAAACTAAAGGCCAAGTCCCAGATAAACTGAGATAAGCTTCAAGCAAAGGACAAAGGACAAATCCCCAGGTAAATTAGGACAAGTCTTAAAAACAAAAACAGGAATGTAGAGGACAAAGAAATAATAAAATCATCTAATGAGAAGAAGCAAGCAATGAGAAACAAATATTTTTGCAAGTCTGGTATTCCTTTGCCCTTTGTGTCAAAAAGCTGTATATGTTTCTAGATTCAGGCACTTCCTTAACATAGTTCTTGCCCCTTCAGTCTACTGAGGGCTTTTCTTTTCTTTGTCCTTTCCAATAAAACACACTCAGTACCATTCCCCAATGTTTGCATGTTCTGTAGCATCAATCATAACCCTCAAGACAGGAACCCAGATGGAGGGAGCTGGTTACACTTCTGCTCCCTGAAATCCACTTACAACTTCCCATTCTAATTAGAGAAAACAAAACAAAGCAAAGCACAGCACAAAACAAACTACTCTTCATGTTTTACAATATCTGATAGGACCTGGTTCTACCTATGTTACTTCCCCCACTTAATTCTAACACTTTTTCATTTTTTCCATCCATATTAACATTTTTGTGTCTGTATTCTTTGAATACAAGTGCATTTTCCTGTCCAATTTGCTCCTCCTCAGTTTGAGTCCTTTTTTTCTAGATTTGTTTTTCTAGTACCATAAAGGCCAACTGCATGTAGCTACTTAAAGTCCAAGTAAAGTTAAAATTTTAAATTTAGTTTGTCTGTTTAATTAATCATACCTCACGTGCTCAGTAACACCTAAAATAGACCTATCACCACAGAAATTTCCTGGAGAGTAATGCTATATGTCTTCTTTTTGCCTTCTTATATTCATGTAGATCCCCACTCAAAAATTACACTCCCATAGTCACCGTCCTTGATCTCATTAGTAAAAATAACCATAGTTATTAGCCCACTACAATATTTTTTCTTAACGTGTCTGAAATTTTCTTACATATTTTTTCTTTACATGTGCTGATTTTTTCCACTAGTCAGTAAAGTTGTTAAAGGAAAATATTTGATATTTTAACTTATTCTGTAGTATGTAGAAATAGTACTAGTGCACAGTAAAAAATTCTATAGATATTTATTGTAGATTTATTATTTGAATCAACTGGAATTTTTGAAACATATTAAACACTTACATCTTTTTAAAATAAGTATCCCTAGATTAAACACATTCTCTGCCTCCTCTAGATTTCTTCTTGACATTAAGGCAAAGTTTATTTAAAAAATTGTTATCTACATTGACAATTATTCTATAATCTATTCCTTATTCCTTTTCTTACCACTACTAGTCATGTTCATGATTTTATTTTTAAACTATATACACATGAATTTAAACATTTATTGCCCTAGCCCAGAACTCCTGAGTGAGCTGTGGAATTTATACTTGACTGCCCACTTGGCATTTTCTTTTATAGGTGACAGAGGCACATCAAACTCCAGGTATCAAAAATTGAAAATAATCACTTCTATTCTACTTGAACCAAGCTTTTATCCAACATTTTCTGTTCCAGTGAGTGCTATATTTATAATTCTAGATTACTAGAAATCATCCTTAATTCCTCCACTTGTCCATATTCAAATTATTTCTAGCTTTCATTAGTTATCCTAAAACTCTCAAAATTAAATTGCAATAAATATACAGAGAGGTCAGCTCATTAAATTATACGATGAGTAGCACTGGAAGAGCCTACTTATATCTCTTCCTTATTATTCTCCCTCCTTCAACAATAATGAACATTGAATTATTCTGATTTCTAACATTATAATTTAGTTTTGAGTGATTTTTAAGATTATAAAATTGAGTCATATGTGTTTGTTTTAGTCAACATTATACTTACAAACTTTATTCACTTTTCTGCCTAAAACATAATCCATTAACTTTTCACTTTTTAAAAGTATTTCATTGTATAAATAATCAACTTTATTCATTCTTCTTTTAATGATTTTTCAGTTGTTTCAATTTTTTTTAGCATTAAGTCTAGTATAAACATTTCTGTATAAGTCTTTTTTTTGTATATATGTCTTTGTGTAAAATAATGTGTATACATGTATTGTTGGATCTGTGAGTCTAATTCTCCTATGGATGCATAGGTATGTTTTAATAATAATATTTTTATCTGTACACCTACTGCTTGTTGAGAATGAGATTTCCAAGTAGGCTAAATAGCATTCATTTCTTCATGCAATCAAACATAAATACGTTCATTCTGGAAAAGTATTTAAGTTATTGCAACCACCTTCTCCCATGTCTTCTAATCAACTCAGATTCATTCTTAATAGTTGTCTATTCTAATTTCAAATAGATGGTTGTTGAAAGCATACACCCATACTTGATTGCACGAATAAATGAATACTATTTACCCAATATGAAAAACTCTTTCTCTACTTCCTTCTTACCCACACTTTGTTCTTTTATTTATAACCCATCTTTCATATCTCAGCCTTCAATTGTCCCTGCATTGTGTTTTATTAGGTTATTTATCCTGGCTTAATGCTTATCATAGTATAGATTTCTATCTTTTATCTACCTGTCTTGTTTGCTTGTGAGCTCTTTGAGGGTAGAGATTAGATTTTGTCTGTAAGGAATACTAGTTCCTAGCAAAAGTGCTGAAATACCTTTGTCCAAAAAAACTAGAAGGAGGAGGAGGAAGAGGAGGAGAAGAAGAAGAGGAAGAAGAAGAAGAAGAAGAAGAAGAAGAAGAAGAAGAAGAAGAAGAAGAAGAAAGAAAGAAAGAAAGAAAGAAAGAAGAAAGAAAGAAAGAAAGAAGAAAGAAAGAAAGAAAGAAGAAAGAAAGAAAGAAAGAAAGAAAGAAAGAAAGAAAGAAAGAAAGAAAGAAAGAAAACTTTTCTTCTCTTTACTTAGATCTCATGTCTTTCATTATAAAAATTAAGTACTGGGCAGGGGATTTAGCTCAGTGGCATGAGCACCTGCCTGACAAACAAAAGGTCCTAAGTTCAATTCCTGGTACAACAAATAAATAAATAAATAAATAAATAATGTAACTATTATCTTCATCTTTATTTAACCTAAAGATGCCATATAAATCATTGTATTACTCTCAGGGGATGAATATGGGTTCTTCAGGCTTAACAATGTAAAAAGTAATCTTTTATCTAAGAAAATGAAGACAAGGAGCATAAGAAGGACTAGGACAATAGAAAAGGAAGAGAAAATAGAGGGGAGAGAGAAATGACAAAAAGGAAGAAGAGTAGAGAATTTTATATTGTAAATATACAAATGACTTTTGTTCTTGTTTGCATTGATGTTGGCCTTCAAAATTTCTGTATTTTATTGCTTTTTCACCATAGAGTACTAACTAGACTGGAATGCTCAAAAAATATTAGGGAAATTTTTATTTTTTATTATGCTTAACTCACCAAAAACTACAAAATCCCAAGGGAAATAATTTTTGTAGATATCTGTACGAGCTTGTTAGTGTCAGTAGCTATGATCTACATCTGTGAAATTTGGATATCTCCACATTTTTAGACGTGACTAAACACAGAATTGATCAAATAATTATATTATAGCTAAATTTGACTTTAGATTTGTACAGATCCAGTATAATTATTTTATTTCACCTTAACAAATAATAAAAGATAAATTAGTACTGGTCACTAGAAAAATATTCAAAATTTCAAGAATCCTACATATTGTATTTTTGTAAACCAACCAGTATGAAGAATGAAATATCTCACATGATGTCAAATTGTTTAAATCAGAAGGATGGAGTGTCTTATTTTTCCCAGCTTTATTGAGGTATAATTGAAAAGTAAAAATTGTATGCACTAAGTTGTACTTCATGATTTAATATACATGTATTACTACAATCCTCACATAAGTGTGATTGTGTGTATATTATCATTGTTGTTGATATTTTTGAGGCAAGGTCTTGCTATGTAATTCGAACTGGTGTTGAACTCACTATGTACCCCCAGACTGGTCTTGTGTTCAAAGCCTCAGCTTCCTGAGTGCTGAATGCACCACCACTGCCAATTTAAACTTTTTTTAAACAGTACTGGGAATGGAACTCAAGGAGAGATGAGCTACACTATCAGCCCTTTTCATTTTTTATTTTGAGACACAGTCTCGATTTCTATGCAGCTCAGGCTGACACTGAACTCACGATCCTCATTCTGCTTCAACCCTTCAAGTATTTGGTATTACAGACATGCACCACCACACCTGGCTAATTGTGTGTGTATTTGAACACGCTCATGTGTGAGTGAATCCTTAATATGTACTTTTTAGCAAATTTCAAGTGTGTGAAGCAGTAGTATTAACTGTAGTCACTATACTGCACTGAATTACTTGAATTCATTCATATTGTAACTGAAAGCTTGTATCTTCTCATTATCACTCTACATCCCCTCCTCCCGTGGCCCCTGGTAACCACCATTGCTTTCTGGTATGAAAACACTTCTTTATTTCCCACAGTACTGAGGACTGAACCCAGGGCATTCCTACTGAGTTATATACCATGCCATTTTACATTTTTAAGACAGGGTCTCATTGAGTCACTAAATTCACAGGCTAGGTAGAACTTCTATTCCTTCTGTGTCCCCCTCCTAGAGTGCTGAGGTGATAAGCATGTGCCATCATTCCTGCCTTTGAGAAAAGTTTTGATTGAAATACAGAGTGCAACATTGCAGCAATGAGAATCATGTTCTTCAGTTCAAACAAAATAATAATTTTTTCACAGGTGGCAAAAATGATACTACTTATTAGTATGGCAGCTATAGTACACATAGAAGAATGCTGGTAAACACTTCATGGTTTGTATAAACATTATTAGTGTGATTTAAGGGTTAAAAAATCTCTGAGATGCTAAGTGTCAATAACTCAATATTTATATTGATTATGCACACAGCAAATGGTAAAGTATCTGAAAGCTGCACTATCAATATATCTTCTGAGTTTCAGAAATATTGTTAGAATTGAAAGGAAAAGGGTGAAACTCATGTATGATTTATACCATATAAAGTAAAAATGTTCCAACACTAATGATTACTTTAGGGTTACAAAGATTAAAATTGTATACTAAAATTATAGCAATGAATAACACTTCCATTTTCTAATAAAATAATACATAGCTCCTAAATGGCATTTGGAATTTTTTTTCTTAAAGTATTGTTAGGGTAAACACATGAAAAGAAGTATAAAATGAGGCTACATGTAAGTCAAATGGTTTATGTTGAAGAAAAGACACATTATATATTTTTTCTCAACACAAAAGTTTTTCTTATCAATATTTCTGTACGTTACATATTATGTGTATTTTTCTTTTAGAATATCTAGCTTTACCTAAAAGTGCATTTTTTATTCACTTAACAGATTCATTTCTGGAAACAATATTTCAATGAATTTTTCATTAGGATGATATTTCTATAGTTTTCTTTATGATTTTCCAAAAGACGATTATAAGCTGCACCTCATATCCTTAAAAACTTGATCAATACAGAAAAATGTTTTCTTGATTATGTACGTCAGTTATAGTTTTGTCTATGACTGTGTCTTGGTTACTTTTCTCTTTTTTCTGAGACAAAACACCTGACACCCAAAATGAAGGAAGGAAACATTTATTTAGTTTACGGTTTTGGAGGTTTCAGTCCATAATCAGCTGACTCCAAGGCAGGGTGGCATGGCACTGGGGCAGCACTTCAAGGTAGCAGCTGAGCAAAAGCAGCCAGAGTAAATGGGGGCAAGAGCAAGCCTCTTTTTCTCCCTTATATTGTACACAGCCCCCCACCTCGCCCCAGGGTGGGTGTAACATTCACAAAACTCCTTGCCTTCCTTTGCACAGGATGAGGATATTTACAAAGTAAGAACTCTGGCTCCCTGCTAAGTCTCTCAGTTAAACTTCCGACCTTCTCAAATTGACACAATGAACAGGTAACTTCTGGTGCTCTACACCCCAGGATGTAGAGTTGCTGAGTTACTTACTTAAGCTTCTAGATTTCTCAAGTTGACACAATGTATAAACCACAACAGACTGCAAATATTTGATTTCTTTTTTTTTAACATTTTTTTTTTTTGTACCAGGGATTGAACTCACTACCTCGCACCTGCCAGGCAGGTGCTTGTACCACTGAGCTAAATCCCCGGCAAATATTTGATTTCTAAATAAATACACATCATATTTTATACTGATGTTTCTGAAGTATTTTTAAATGAAAACAAAGAAAATGTAAGGAAGTCCAGTAACCTTGGATAACGTCCTGTTCTCCTTCATATTGCATGGTCAGTTTAATCTCTGGGAGTCAAATAAACACACTAAGTTTTATAGTTTTCAAAAATATGGTAATCTATTCCTGAGTGTTTCATACCTAAGAATACATTCACTCCTGTGCCCAAGATGTCCTGCCCAATAACATTCTGAAGAAGTCATGTCTGTTGAGGAGCTGGAAGACCTTTGACACTGGCTGACTAAAATGTTAGAACTGTAAGAGATGGAATGTTGGAGATCAAGAGTCAGCTTTAATTTGGGCTATCTTTAACATTTGCTGTCAACCTCTGGGTCTAATCTAACATCTTCCATAAAACTCATGGACTATATCACTAAATATGACATGACTCCAGCTTCCAGCAACCCTAAAGCTGCAAATCTGAAGAAGATAACACGTACATAATAGAGACTAAAATTTCCCCCTATGCTGTAACTCATCTACATTATGCTGCCAGCAATGTACTTGGTGTACATATATATTGCGTTCTTTTGTTTTTCTGGTGACTATATAAGCTCATGTAACCTCTTTCACAATGAAACATGTCATTGAGGGTAATTGGAATCTATTTGAGGCCCTCATCACATCACTCATATCTGACTCACAGTAAAATATTTTCTTCTTTCCTTGTTGTTGTTTTCTCTGTTGATGGGATAAAGCAGTCAACATCTGCATCTTAAAGTAGGAGAGGTTTACTGTGGGTCACAGTTTATAGAGATTTCAGTCTATGGGTTTCTGGCTCCAAGGAAGGAGCACATGGCAGGTGGGTATGTAGAGGAGCAACAGCTCATGACTTGGCAGCAGAGAACAGAGAGCTCAAGGGAGGAGGGAGGAAGATAGACCCTGCCAGGTCACACCGCCAGGGACCCATATCCACTGACCAGGCTTTTCCTCTAAACTCATAAGGGGACTAATTCACTGATAGGTGTCGTGCCCCCATCATGCAATCACCTACCAAAAGCCCCAGCATGAGCAAATGAGGCTTTGGAGGGGAGGGCATCTAGCTATGAATTGTAACACCTAGAAAATAATTATTTCACAATGATATTCTAATTTGTCTTAAAATTATACTACCTACTCCAATTTTCTTGTGTTTTATTTGCTCTGATTTTAAGATGTCTGATAGTATGGACAATTACTTTGAAGATAATAAGAGGTGGTATGACACAT
Source organism: Dasyprocta punctata (assembly GCA_004363535.1). Classification (NCBI taxonomy): domain Eukaryota; kingdom Metazoa; phylum Chordata; class Mammalia; order Rodentia; family Dasyproctidae; genus Dasyprocta; species Dasyprocta punctata. Next base: position 60,931 of record RJWM01009197.1, read on the forward strand.
TGTTGATTTCCTATGATCATGTTTTGAAGTCCTGTATCATTTTCACTGTTTTGTTTTTGTTGACTTTATTGTTTTATTTTGTTTGGTTTTATTCTCTTAAAAATAAAAAAAATTATAGAGGACAATGTACATTTACTGTTTCAAGGCAAATTACCTCAATTCCCAGCTTAAAGGGTTTACTGGGATTGCACAAACCCCCAGACTTAACTTTGGAAGGCTCTGTTCTCATGTTGATTTACTTGGGTGTTAGCAGTACACATCCTTGCTGGCTGCTGGCTAAAGGCCGTTCTTGTGATGAGACAACTGACTGTACCAGGACAATCATGAGAAACAGCAAGACAGAGATTACGGTGAATAGAAAAGAGATAGAAGGCATTGTATTTGGTATTAATGACTTATAAATTCCTTCTCCTCTCCTTTGCCACAGTATAACACAAACGCTAGAAAGAAAGGAATACAGAGTAGCAGATCACAAACTCCGTACAATGTCCTCCTATTGCCCAATATTTCATGCCCCTTCCACATCCTAAAGATTTTACTTCCTCTCAAACTTAACCAATTTTTTTTATCCCATTACATAATGTCAAAGTCTACAGTCTTATCTAAATCAGATCTAGATGTGAATAGGCCTCTTTGCGTCAAATTCCTCTGGAGGTATAAATCTGTGAAAATAAGGAAACAGGAGACAAGTTCTTTGCCCCTCCACTCACACACATTTAGTCTATGGCTAAATAAGTATAACCACAATAAACACAACCCTCTTCAAAATAGAGGGAAGATGGGAAGCACCGAGAACTAACTGCTCCGAAGTTGTTTTAAAATCTGTTGGAACAAATGTTGAGAATCTGATTAAGTTTCATGGCCTCTGAATAATTCTCCATGGCTACAGGATCTGTCCTCTGGGGTCTGCGTGTCTTCTTTTTTCTATGCATGAGTTTGTAGATTAGTTACCCAGGCAGTAGACCTTTGAGGTTCAAGAGTCTCTTTAAATTGTGACTCTCTTTGTTCTACTGTGCTTCTGTAGATTTTTCTCAGGGCCTTTATTTATAGCATTAGGCAAAACACACATCCACATATCTCCTCAGGACAATTTCTTCTTCATGTTAGAAACCTACAGAGAGGGCTAAAACAAAGGTCTTAGAGTATCATTTTCTCAGTCAAAGTCATTGTGAGGCATACCCTGAACCTTTCTAAAGAATTCTTTGTGTGACTGTAATCTTTTAACTTGCTGAGTCCTGATGAAAGTTTATATAGTCACACATTCAGATTAACTCTAAGCCACATAGTCATGATGGCTCAAAGGTCATTTCTTGTTTGAATATCTTTCCTGTTCTAGAGAGGTTGGGAAATTTCAGAACACGTAGTTCTAGTTCTTGTTCAATAATTGTCTCTTCAATTTTATCTTTCTTAGTTTATATTTCATTTTAAGCATCAAGAAGAAATTAGTAAACACCTTCAACTCTTTACTTATGAATCATTTTTGTCAAATCACCAAGTTCATAAAGGTCACATTCTGATTTCCACATAACTGAAGGTGACAGTTCAGTATGTTCCATTCCACTACCTAATAAAAATGCCTCTTACTACAATTTAAAAACACATAAATCTAACTTCATTTAGAGGCTTCACCAGGAGAATTCTCAAATCCTAGATTCTGACTAACGATCAGTACAAAGTAATTTACTCATTCTCTAACTTACTGAGCAAAATCAACCCAGTCTCTACTCATTGCCCAATTTCAAATCTACCATCACATACGTAGCATTTACTATGACACCACAGTGCTTACAGTATCAAAATAGCATTTATGTATTGCCTACTTTAAACTCACCTTAAATCACATTAAAACTTGGTGACCTTAATCCCAATATGCATTAACTCACAGTTCTATTGTTGTTGTTATTTATCTCACATATTCCTTTCTGTAGATCAGGAATTCCGTGAGTATTTAGTGTGTCCTTTGATTCAGGAAGCATAACGGTTTTAAACATGGTATTGGCCAAGATTTCCACCATCTCAAGTTGACTGTGGAAGAATTCCTTTTTTTTTTTTTTTTTTTTTTTTTTTTTTGGAGGCAGGGTCTCCCTATGCAGTTCAAACTGGTCTTAAACTCACTCTGTAGCCCAGGCTGGTCTCGAACTTGAGACAATCCTCCTGCCTCAGCCTTTTGAGTGCTGAGATTTCAGGCGTGCACCACCACACCCAATGAGAATTCCATTTTTAAACTCACTTGGCACACTACAATTCTTCAGAGGCTGGTGTTGAAAAACACCGTCAAGTGCTTCCATGTGAACTTTTCAGTAGGTAGCTTACCATAAAGCAGAAGTTCCAATAAAAGAAAGAAACATGGAGATGCTACACACAAGACTGAAATCAGTATTCTGTAAGTAAGAGGTAGAAGTGGCAACTCATCTCTTTTGTTGTATTCAATTCATTAAAAACAAGGCAAAGCACTAGATTATACAAGGGGTTAGCAGAGTATTAATATCCTTGGGAGCCATTTCAGGAGTGATATACCATGTAACCATGAACACCTTACCCATAAATTGCTTAGAAACACCATCTATTCTTACATTATTCTACAAAGGTACAGAGAGGTATGAGAAATACACTTACTCATGTATCTATTGTTTGATCATCTTTCTAGTGGTGGAAAAAGCAGACAAAATGAGGTTGGTGGCTAAACTTTAGTTTCCAAAATGATTCAGATTTAAGAAAAAAGAGACTGTCTAGAATATATACACATCTAACCATATTTGATTTCACGAAGTACCAAAACAAATTTTTAATCTCGCTACTCAACTTTTCACTTCACAATAAAGGAGATAAAGATTCCATTCCTGTTAAGATGAAAGATAAATCGATGAATCAAATAAGTCCAGGCATTTCATTATTTGAAAACAAATTGTTTTAACCTCACTGCAGTTCTGTTTGAGTGCTAGTTATATGGGAAAAGTTAATAGAAAAATAACATTGATAAAATAAAGACTGCTGAAAACTTCATGTAAGTCTAAACACATGTATTGGAAGCATATACATTAGCTTAAAATTGTGATTGCCTACCATTGAAAGAGAAAAAGAAAAGTGTAGAGTATGGAGGAAATTTTCTCTTTATGTTTCTGCATAGTCAGGGACCTCTGAAAACATCTTACTGAAATTTTGTGTCTGGACTAAAAGACAAACTTCAGAAGTTAATTTACGACTGAATAGGGAAAAAGAACTCCAGAGAGAGGTTATATGTTACATTTCATGGGAGAACAAGTCTCAGGACCATAAAGACATTCTTTCCTTTTAACGTGAGACAGTAATTTTAGTTTTCCCTTGTTGACTTACTTACTTTCCAAAGTATAAGAACCAAAGATACATTTTCAAGGACACACCCTTTAGCAGGCAAACAGTCTCTCTTCTACGTAATATTTTTGAGATTTTCTTAACTATTGTAGACCTCCACTTTTAGAATGACATCATTGTAACCCCAGGGTAGGAACCTGGGCTGAAGAAAATCAGAAGAATTATTTGCTATAGGTAAATAATACTTCCTTTAGCCTCAAAAACTTTATGTCTGGGTTAGGATAATATTAATACACATAGATTTATGAATATGCTCAGAGCCATCAATGAATATTTCAACTCTATTTGTATTATTTCAGTTATTTAAAATATTAAGACCAGAAAAAAATGTAACAAAATATTTAAATGTACTTTGGTATGCAGTAATTGCCATTAGTCTCATTTCAAAATAAGCAAGTTAAGAAAAATAATTTGGTGAACATGTTAGTGGAGTGCAGAAAAATGTTTTAGGGTCAAGGAGAATTTTGACCTTCAGACACATTGTTCTGTAGGGGAAATATGAAGACAATAATTTCACTCCAAATTATATAAGTTGTCTACTTCTCAGGAGAGCAACATGAACTGTTCTGTGCTTAAGATTTTCTGGAAAATAATTCATACAGTAGCTAATATTCTGCTTTGAGACAGGTTTCCCTGAAAGACTATAATTTTAATTAATATATAATTTTATAAAATGATCGCTCATTTCTAAATAAGTCTGATTCAAAAACCTATTCTCAGAATTAATGTTAAAAGTTTCAAATGGATCATTTGAGCTGCAAGGATAATATTGTCTTATAAAAGTAGCAGAGAGGTTAAGAGAGTGTACACTCATCCAAATTATATATCACATCATGCTTGTGGAATTAAAAAATCTTATTGAATAGACATAAGTGATCACGTGCCTCCATGTACAGCAGATGACAGTGCCGACTTTCACATGGGAACTTGTCCAGCATGTGAGAATTGCCCTTGAATAGTTTAATTACTAATCATGCAATCACAGTCTATCTATTGATTTCTTGAACTGCTCCCAAATCGTATCACCTGCCATTATTTTTAATTTTAATGTGGCTGAAGATTTACCTGTGGGGATCTATTAGGACCAAGGTAAATTTAATCATATAGCTCAATGACTGTTGTCAGTGGTCAGCATACAAAGTGAATCTGTTATTAATGCATTCAGCCAGAAATAGTAGAATATAAAAGATTATATAAAGCATCAAAAAAGAAGTCAAGAGACATACAGTCTAGTAGTCACACTGTGTGATTCAGCAATGTATTTCAGAATGTGTGATATTTTTATATCTATATTCTACTAAATTTAATGTGCTAGATTATAATTCATGCTAATGTTTCATGGTCTCCAGATAGTTCTTGCTACTCTAAATATTTCATTCCTATTACATGTAGAAATAAGATGGAAAGAAGTGCAAACTAAGTATTAACCCAGGATTAGGAGGGAAACTTCCCATGTATCCTAAATTAATACTGATTAATATTGCATGTCACATGATTTCTTTTACTATAATGGAGTCTAACAAAAACAGCATTTTGGTTAAGAATATTGCCACTCTGCAACCAACTCAGAATTCTGTTATTTAGGAGAAGTAGAAAATTGGTATTGCATAAACAGTCCAATAACATGGAATAAAAGTTCGTATCTTCTCTGATCAAGATAATTTTGGATTATAGAAGACACAGTTCATCAAAAATTTTTAATTTGTATGCAGTAAAATACCATTTGGAAAATATTAATTGATAACTCACTATGTTTAAAAATGTTGCCAGTACTTCATGTGTTAAATTATCAAAAGCAGCAACTTTACTCAATAGGAATTACTACCCCAATCATACACAAGAAAACTGTAACTTAAATACTAAACAATTGGGACATGAAAACTATAAATTTTCTAGCCTTATTATCTTCATTTGTAAAGTGCAGGAAATAATAACCTACAACTCATAGTGATGTACATGAAATCAAATAAGGTCATACATGATAAAACTTTAAAATGATGCTTTTCCTATGGCACTGGTGATTAAACCTAGGATCTTTGCACTGATCTATATTCCTATTCTTTTTAATATATTGAGAAAGAATTTCATTAAGTTGTTATGCTTCCCAGCTGGGCTTGAACTTGCATTCCTTTGGCCTCAGCACACCAGAATGCTGAGATTACAGATCTGTGAAACCATGGCTGACTAAAAACACCATATTTTATTTTTTTTTATTTTTTTATTTTTTTTTTTTTTTTTGTGGCACCGGGGATTGAACCCACAGCCTCGCGCCTGCCCGGGCAGGCGCTTAAGGCACTGAGCCAAACTCCCGGCCCTGGCTTTTTGAGGCAGGGTCGCACTATGTAGCTCAGGCCGGCCTTGCGCTCGCGTTGTAGCCCAAGCCGGCCTCGAACTCACAACGCTCCGCCTACCTCAGCCTCCCGAGTGCTGGGATTAAAGGCGTGCGCCACCACGCCCGGCTAAAACACCATATTTTAAATAAACGTCAACTCTTATTGCTATCTAGTCACTTCGAGTACTGTTAAAAATAGAAAAATATCCTATGCTCTTTCATATTTATTCAGTTCTCTACTCAGTCATTCAAAAGAGTTATGATTTTCCTTAAATGTGTTTTTGAATAGATTTAGTCCTGGGTGTGGTGATGCATGTCAGTAAACAGCATTCAGGAAGCTGAAGCAAAAGGGTCGGAAGCCCAAGGTCACCCTTGGACACAATGTAATTTTGAAGTCAGCCTGAACTCAATAGTGAGACCCTGAGCCTGAACTATCTCAGAATATCAAAAATTCAAAAAAAAATACATAAATCATTAAATCTTTAAGGTAGCTCAGATAAACACATAAAACAAAATCACTACAGAATTTCATTGTCCTAATGATAGCACAAAAATTTTCAGTTTTCAAAATCATCTTTGTTTCTAACAAGTTCTTATTAATACATGAAGGGGAGCAAAGCATTCAGTTTTACAGCTCTGTAATTGATTTATAGTAACCACCAAAATAAACAGGCCAGAAGTTACATTTTCTTTTTTTAGAAATGATAAAATTAAAACACTGCCTAATTAAATAATTGCCTAAATCAAAAACCCTAGAAACTGGCAGAGGAGGGACCAGAACCCAGTACACTGATGCTGCGCTTCATCTCTCCTGCACTAACTTTGAAGGGAAAATGATCATGACAGCATCTTTTCTCAATCTTTCTATTGATTCAGAAGTTAAAGCAAAGGAACATTCATTTAAATGTACAAAAATACAAGTATATTCTCTCTTTCTCTCCTACTTTTTAAAAAGTATCCTAGCTGTTCATTTGAATACAGAACACCTTTTATACAAAAGAACACTTATTTGACTGAGATTTTACATACTGAAAACAGATCCAAACTCAAGTCAATAGAAGGTTAGTGAAAGAATTAAAGAATTCCAGCTCTTACTTCAAATATTGCTTCAATTGATTTGCTGAATGGCCTCAGGGAAATGGTGTAACATATTTGTATCTGTTTCTCATTTGTAAAATGAGAAGTAAAAATTTATTTTCCTACCTCACATGGGTACTTTATGAGCTAATTAGTGAAGTTTAATTAGAAGGTAAATACAGGTTCCTTTTAGTTAGTTTATTCTACATAACAGAGAATTGACTAGTCAAGTTTACCAACATATTCTAGAAAGTTGTATTGACTGAAAAAGATCTATGTTTATTTAAGTAATTTAAATCTCATTCATCAAAAGAAACAAATACTGAATTGCAGTTGCTTTAAAGGAAATAAATTCTTCTTATGCTTCTAGTGCATTTTAGAAAGTTCAGAACCAAACGGGTCATTATTAGAGTTTCTTTCATATAAACACTTGTAAAAAATCATGTACTACAGATTCCTAGCACTAACATGTTCACTACATTTCATGTGACCACACCAACTTGGTTTTACTTCCCTTTAATTACTTGAAGTCTATACTCTAAACATTTGTAATGAACCCATTATTTAAGAATAAAAACATGTTTATAAATATGCACAAGGTGTGGAGTATATAGTGAGTGCTTAAATTGAAAAAAATTACACTGGATAGGATATATTGTCATTAATCTCCAGCAAAATTCTTCCCCTTGTATTGAACAGATTCCATCATTTTTGCCACTTTCAAAGCAGTTTTGGAAGTCCTATTTTGTGACTGCCTTACGAGCTGTGATGAAAAATACAGTGAATGCAGCCACCAAGTGCCACCCAACAAAAGCACAATCTTGTAAAAACATGCAGTGTGGATGGGTCCTCATCCATCATATTCACTAATTCTGACACCAAGTGACTTTGGACTTTTCCCAAAGTCAAAATAAGCATGAAAGGTAAAAATTTTGTATCAATTCAGGATATCAATTAGCCACAAAAGCACAACTAAAGACATACAGGAAAAGAAACTTTCAGACTTCCTTAGAGAAGTGGCAAAAATGATGGGTAAGTGTGTTAGAGGTGAGGGGTAGTAATTTTAATGTCTATTTCACCATAATAAGTTGTTTTCATTTAAAAATTCATTATATCTTTCAATCACATATTTATATATTTATTATATGTAAGTGCACAAAATATAAATTTATAAGTGATAAGCTATATTTCTATATATCAGCACATATGTAACATCAACTTGAATCAAGAAATGACATATTTTTATTATTGTTATTATTTTTCCAAATCCACTTTATTTAAGACATAAAAAGAAAGAAGAGGAAAAGGAAGAGGAATGAGAAAGAGAGGAAGAGGAAGGAGAAAAAGAGGATGAGGAAGAGGAAGGAGAGGAAGAGGAAGGGGAAGAAGAGGAAGAAGAAGAAGAAGAAGAAGAAGAAGAAGAAGAAGAAGAAGAAGAAGAAGAAGAAGAAGAAGAAGAAGAAGAGGAAGAAGAAGAAGAAAAAGAAGAAGAAGAAGAGGAAGAAGAAGAAGAAGAAGAAGAAGAAGAAGAAGAAGAAGAAGAAGAAGAAGAAGAAGAAGAATGAGGAGGAAGAGGAGGACAAGGAATTACTAAACAGATAACTTACCTAATAAACAAAGCAATTAGCAAATCTACAGAAGACACTAATAAAAAGCAAACTGAGCTAAACAAAAAGATATTAAACATGAATGTTCAGG